>BQKN01000817.1:341658-386415 GCA_022839385.1 Asparagus kiusianus
ATGGAGATTTTGCCTAGTCGCCGTATTCCATAGAGGGCCAGTTAGTGCTCCACAGTGGTTTAGTTATGACTTTAGTTTATTTTAGAGATGTATTTTATTTGGAGGCTGAGAGCCTTTGTATTATTCAGTTGACTCTATTGTATTAGAGATGCATTACTCTTATTTCAGTTCATCAGTTATACACTCTTTTATTCAGTTAGAACATGGTTAAGTCTATTTTTGGACATCTCTTCTCTATATCATGTTTGTTGCATTATTACATTTATTTAATCTGCTGGTACCCACACTTTTTTGTTAAAATCTACTAGAGAGGTATTATTATGATGGTGAAACGTGTTGTTGCACTGTGTTGGGTGCATGACATGTTTAACATCTCTGGGTTCACCTTAGATTGCAGTCATGTGTGAAACCAGGGGCATCACAAACAGATGGGGTATATCAAGAATAGAGGAGGAAAAAACTATAAATGCAATCTTGGACACTCTAACACAGTAATATGAGGCCAAATCTTTGCATAGTAATTTTTTTTAAAAAGGAGACTACACTCTGAGGATGACGGAATCTACATCCATGATTGACCACATCATCATTCTAAATTCACTATTTTCTCAACTTACAATGTTGGGGCATACAATCGGTGTGAATAAACGTACAAAACTTTTACTTCAAAGTCTACATGAGTCGTATGATCAGCTCATTATTAATTTAACAAATAACGTCCTTACAGACTATCTAGTCTTCGATGACATTGTAGCCGCCATTCTGGAGGAAGAAAATTAACGCAAGAACAAGGAAGACGGATAGGCAAGTTCGCAACAAGTAAATGCTTTATTGTGATGAGAGGAAGACCAACGGAACATGGCTTCAATGGGAGCCATACCCATGGTAGATCAAAATCAAGAAGTAAGAAAAATATCAAATGTTACAACTATCGTTACAAGGGGCATGTAAAATAAGAGTGTTAGCACAATAAGAAGAGTGGTGATAAAAAGTCTTCCGAGCTTTCAATATCTCGAGGATGCGTTGTATGCACATCAAAAGATGGTGAAATTTTATATAGTAGGGTAACAACTGCTGATGAAGGTAGAAAAAAGTTTGCTTATGTCTGGCTTCTAGATTCAGCAGCCACATGGCATATAACCTCTATTAGCCTTGTTAGGTCTCATGTTTATGAGCCTACTTCCTAATCTTGTTTTGATAATTACAAACAATTCCTAACAACATGTGTCAAGTGTTTCTATTTGTTTTGTTAGGTAATCTACACAAATATTAGTCAAAGGTTGGATGGAATTACGTCATAACGATCATATCAAATGGAGGTTGGCGGAAATAGTCGGTATGAAGCCATTTGCATTTCAAGTCATATTCAAGATCAAGCTTCATCCGTATCCAAGACAATCTCATTGAAGATCAATCAAGCTTGGGTAAATTAGTTTAGGGTTTATACTATGTGTATAGATACTTTAAGCTCAATCATATACACACATACACGTTTTGATTTTATGGTTTTTAAGTTTATATAAATATTAAATAAATATAATTATTTATATACATACATACATATTTCATAATTATTATTTTTGGTTTTGATAAATAATGTGTTTAGCCACATAAACATGAAAACTTAACAACACGTATATAAATATATTTTCATGTTTTGAACGGTTTACAAAATAAATGACATCTCACAAATGGCAAATAAAATTTGAGAAATTATTTTACTACATGTTCTATTACATGTTTATAAACATTTCGCAAAATTTTATCATTTTTGGAGTTTAGTTACTATGTTGAATTGTTTAACAAAATCGAATATTTCAACAATTTTGAGAATCTATAATATTTGTGTTCAAACAATTATTTCTCTCAACTGGGAAGTGATATTTCAGAAATTATTTCTCTAACATGTTCATCTACATGTCTATAAACATTCCTCCAAATTTTATTATTTATGGAGTTTATTTACTATTTTGTAATTGATTTTATAAATAGAGATACACAAATTTCTAGAATGCTGGATTTTAGGATATTTTGGTCTTTTCAGCCTATAACGGCTAGTAACGGCTAGTTTTTGTTTTTGTGAATTTTTGGAGGTTTTTGGCTGGTTTAAGAGCCTATAAAAAGCCCTCAACTTTAATTGTTTCTTATGTATGTTTAAGAGAGTTTCAAAATAAGTTCACTAGTGTTTAAGTTAGGTTTTAAGTTTGTTTTCAAGAGAGTTTATGTGAAGAAGGTTTCACAAGAGGAGATCATTTTCGTTTGGACCTTCAATCTTCCAATCTCTCCCTCTTGTTCATTAGAGAAGTTTTTTTAAACTCAATTTCTAGTTTCATTTATATTTATTGTTGATTATTATTTCTATAAGCTAGATTTTCATATTGAGTTTAGTTTTGATTATTTTTCTTTGTTCACACACACAACCATTGAGCTTATAGTATTTTCATGCATTATATAATTTGGGTTGTGGTGAGTGTGACTTAGAGAGTGAGCCTACATTGTGTTCTCATCTATTGTAGAGAGTAAAACTTATATTTAATCCTTTATTGTGAGATTCACCTTGTAATACACAAGTACACCAAGAGGAGTGTGTGGTGAGGATGTGGTCAATACCAAGAGGAATGGTGTCGATAGTAAATCCTAGGGAGAGATAGTAAAGCCGGGCACTTGAGGGAGGTGACACGTGAGGATCAACACTTGAGGTTGTAAGTTGTGTGATTACGTTGTGAGTGATTGTGAATGTTGATCGGTGAGTGTTGAAAACCGATATTGTGAGGTGTAAAAGTTTTTCGGGTGAGCGTCAAAAACCCAGTTGTGATAGTAGATTTTTCTCCGGGAGTTGAGAGTGGAGATGTAGGTCGGAAGGACCGAACTCTGTAATCATTTTCGTGTATTTGAGTTTGCCTTGGCGTTATTATTTGTGCTTATCATTTGTCTCATTCTATATCGCCATTGTGTATTGTTCATTGTTTATATTGCCCTATCACATTTGCATCTTATTTATTTCACGCTTGTTTATGTTGGACCCTAGAGGGGGGTGATTAGGGTCTTAAGGCTAAAATAGTGCAATAAAAATTGAGACAAGCAACAAACCACAAAATGAATAACAGTAGAAATAGAGATAGAGTTAGGAATCGTTATCCTTGTGACGTGCGATGTGTTAACGAGGTTCGGTCCGCTGACCTACGTCCCCGCTCCCCACTCTCAAGGAGAAATCCACTACACAACCCGGTTTAGAAACCGAAACTTCTTCTACACAACGATCTCCTCACGATCTCACAACTACACAGTTTATCTCCACTAGATCACACTCCCACACAATTAATCTTCATAAGATCAAGCTCTCAAACAGTAGCAATGGTGTAAAAGCTCTCTCTTTACAAGTCCCTATGGAAAAGAGAAAGATTAAACTGAAGCTGGGATGTGAACTTGAGAAAACACAGAAAACAGGTTTTGAAAATTTTGGCTCTCAGTAAAACTGAAACTCTAGTTTTTCAAAAACTTGGGACAATGAGGAAGGAGTGTATGAGTTTAAATATGAGAAACCAGCTGTTTAAACCCATACCCTAATCCCCCAAAATCTGGAAACAATCGGCACTGAGATTGTGTACAATCGGCGTTGAAAACAGTACAGAAGACCGTTTGAAAATAAGCAGCGGTCGACCGTAAGATATTCGCGGTCGACCACGAGCTTGATCAGAAACTGGGAAAAAGTCCAGAGACTTCTTCGGTCGACCGCGGCGGTTGACCGTAGGAAATCTCGAGCTCACGGTCGACCGTGGCGGTCGACCGTGAAAGTCTCTACTGCCCACTGACGAATGAACTCAGGCGCGGTCGACCGTGACGGTCGACCGCAGACTGATACATTCAAAATACTATTTTTTGACTCACTTAAAAAATCTGTAAAATATTCATTTGACTTCTAAAAATTATGAAACTTTGTAAAATGTTTTTAACACTAAAAACAAATTGTTTGGAAAAGAAAATTTGCTAATAGGTCCTCATACTTGTGAAAAATAGTATTTTGTGAATAAACGCTCAAAACTATAAGTATGAAACCGTGTGTGTGATATCCTAATAGCTTCAATTTAAATCTAAACTATTTACTTACATTTTAGTACTAGAGAAAAAAATAAAAACTAGCTAATATCCTCATGTAGAATACAATTCTTCGAGTCTTGATATAGCTTGAGTTGGATGAAGCTTCTTATTGCAATTAATGTTCTTGAATGAACGTTGCTTCATCGCTATGCCTCCTCCTCCTTTGGATATCATCGTTGTAGTGTATATTCCATCCAATCCTCCATAAATGGCACTAATAAGCTTGATATACATATTCACTACATTTTTACTCAACAAGCCATTAGTACCGATAATGGTGGTTGTAAAACATCATCAAAATATAAGGGCTAACAATCTCCCCCTTTTTTATGATGACAACCATCCATTATATAAGAGTAAAATAAATATAGCTTATAGATAGTAGCTCCTCCTATCTATGAGCTCCCCCTTACAATGTGCACAAATGAGGAGATTTCTCTCCCCCTTTGTCACCATCAAAATGGGGTAAAAAAATAAACAAAAAAATGCATGTGAAATGCAACTAAACAAGCAAGCAAATAGAACTTTCACATAGTGCATAAGCCCAAACCATTTCTTATTCGGCAAAAATCATCTTTACCAAGAGGCTTGGTAAATATATCCGCTAATTGAGATTTTGTGTCAACAAACACAAGGGATACATCTTGTCTCTCTACATGGTCGCATAAGAAATAATGGCGCATATCCAAATTTGGTTCTAGAATGCAAAACCAAAATTTTTGAAATATTAATAGCACTAGTGTTATCACAAAAGATTTTTATATTTTGAAAAATCAAATCATAATCAACTAAGCTTTGTTTCATCCACAAAACTTGGGCACAATATAAGCCGGCGGCAATGTATTCCGCTTCCGTAGTGGACAATACAATACAATTTTGTTTCTTGGAAGCCCAAGAAACAAGAGAATTTCCCAAGAATTAGCATGTTCCACTCGTACTCTTGCGATCTACCTTACATCCGGCAAAGTCGGCATCACAAAAACCATATAAGTCAAAAGAGGTGCTCTTAGGATAAAATAAACCAAGATCAATAGTTCCATGCATATATTTAATAATTCTCTTAACGGCAATCAAATGAGATGCTTTAGGAGAAGCTTGAAAACGTGCACATGCACACACACTAAACATGATATCGGGTCTACTAGTGGTGAGATAAAGAAGACTACCTATCATACATCGATATAATTTTTGGCCCACATCCTCACCACTATCATCCGCATCTAGCTTGATACTTGTACTCATGGGAGTTGGTGCATGCTTAGAATTCTCAAAATTGAATTTCTTCACCAATTCTCTAGCATACTTGCTTTGAGAAATGAATATCTCATCCTTAGTTTGCTTGATTTGGAGCCCGAGAAAGAATGTGAGCTCTCCCATCATGCTCATCTCAAAATGATCTTGCATAACTTTAGAAAAATTCTTGCAAAGAGATTCATTAGTAGCACCGAAAATGATATCATCAACATATATTTGCACTAAAATAAAATTATTTTTCCTTTTTCTCACAAAAAGAGTATTATCAATTTTCCCTTTAAAAAAGCTATTTTCAAAAAGAAAACTAGAGAGGCGAGCATACCAAGCTCTAGGAGCTTGTTTCAACCCATATAAAGCTTTTTGAACCCGGTAAACATGATTAGGAAAAGCATGATCTATAAAACCGGGGGGTTGCTCAACATATACTTCCTATTCTATAAAACCATTTAAAAAAGTACTTTTAACATCTATTTGAAATAATTTAAAATCTTTAAAGCTAGCAAATACCAAAACATCCTAATAGATTCCAACCTTGCAACCGGTGCAAAGGTTTCGTCATAGTCTATGCCCTCCTCTTGATTGTATCCTTGGGCAACCAAACGAGCTTTATTTCTAGTAACAATGCCATGTTCATCAAGCTTGTTTCTAAAAACCCATTTAGTACCAATAACACTAGCATTGTTAGGTCTAGGAACTAATTTCCAAATATCATTTCTTTAAAAATTATTTAGTTCATCATGCATAGCTAAAACCCAAAATTCATCATTTAAAGCATCATTAACTTTCTTAGGTTCTAATTGAGATAGAAATGCAATATTACTACACTCACTCAAAGCCTTTGAGCGAGTAACAACCCCTTTTGAGGGACTTCCAATAATTTGCTTCTTTGGATGATTTGATGCGAATTTCCATGCTTTGGGGAGTTCTTCTTGAATATGAGTGTTGGTGCTTACCACATCTTTTTGTGCTTCTATTGAGGGTGTATTTATAGGTTGCATAAGTTCAAATCCTCCCTCAACATCATCATCATCTTTCCTAGGCAAAATAACTTGTGAACCAATATTAGTCTCATCAAAAGTAACGTTTATAGATTTTTCAACAACAAGAGTTCGTTTGTTGAAGACCCTATAAGCCTTACTTCGAGGTGCATACCCTAAGAAAATGCCAACATCAATTTTGGAATCAAATTTATCATGGTGATCTTTTGTGTTTAAAATAAAACATTTACAACCAAAGATACGAAAATAACCAATAAAATGAGTTTTTCCATAAAATAGTTCATAAGGAGTTTTCTTAAGCTTTGGTCTAATCAAAACACGATTTAAAACATGGCAAGCCGTAATGACGGCTTCCACCCAAAAATATTTAGGCAAATCAAAGGAGTTTAACATAGTTCGTGACATCTCTTGTATGGTTCGATTTTTCCGTTCAACAATACCATTTTGTTGTGGTGTTCTAGGAGCGAAAAACACATGAGTTATACCACGATGAGCACAAAAATCATAAAAAGAAATATTTTGAAATTCACCACCATGATCACTTCTAATTTTAACAACTTTCAAATCTTTTTTATTTTTAATTCTTTTAACATGATTTGAAAATTCATCAAAACATTCATCTTTGCTTGTTAGAAAAATTGTCCATGTAAAACAAGAAAAAATCATCAATGATAACAAAAACATAATGTTTGCCTCCAAGAGATGTAACACGCATAGGACCAAATAAATCAAGATGAAGTAATTGCAATGGTTTAGAAGTTGATACCTCATTGATGGATTTGAAGGTAGACTTAGTTTGTTTACCTTTAGCACAACCTTCGCATATGGTATCTTTGATGAAATGCAAATTTGGTAACCCTTTAACAAGATTTTTCTTGGACAATTTGGATATCAATTCCATGTTTGCATGTCCAAACCTCTTATGCCAAATCTAAGGGTTTTCATCAATTGCCGCAAGACACTTCACATCTTGATTCACTAATTCATTCATCTCAAAGATGTACACATTAGATTTTCTATTTGTAATAAAAACCATTTTTCCATTCATACTAATAATGCATTTGTCTGATTTAAAGGAAATATCAAAACCTTTATCACTCAATTGCTTAATGCTAAGAAGATTATGATTCAAGCCATTTACCAAATAAACATCTTCTATAACGGGAGAGGGTGTCTTACCAATACACCCAATACCGATGATTTTACCTTTCCACCACCACCGAAGGAGACGCTACCTCCTTCAATCCTTGATAGGGTTGCAAATAGCTCTTTGTTGCCCGTCATATGATGTGAGCAACCACTATCAAGGTACCACATCTCGCTACGTCATTGCCGTGATGTTCCCTACAAGAGATGAAGGTGTAGTAACTTTAGGTACCCAAATCTTGGGTCCTTGGTGGTTAGTAAGCTTGGTACCTTTGGGTACCCATGTCATGCCATAAAATTCATGATTGTCCTTGATCCTACAATGAGTAGAAATGTGTCCATGTTTCATACAATATGTGCACACAAAATTTCTCTTGTGTGTTTGAGCATGATATCTATGAAATCTATTTCTACCATGGTGATGATGATTAACATAAGCATGAGCGGGTCTAATTCTACCACTCTCAATTTCTAGTCTTTCAATTTTGGATCTTAATTGCTTATTCTCAAAATCGATATCTCCTAGCAATTCATCTTTTAGTGAAAGAGAGGTTTGTAGTTGTTCTAGTTTGACATCACAAGAAGCATGCAACTTTTTAAAAGAAGAAAATTCCTTTAACATTCTTTTAAATTCAATGTTCAATTCTTCTAAAGCCGTAGCTAGATCACATTGCATGTAAAAAGATTCACTCTCGGTGTCGGATATCACCTCTTGTTCAAGGGCCATGAAGCAAATGTTGGGATCATGAAGAGCAAGTTTAGCTCCTTCTTCATTACTATCTGAATCACTTGGTTCGGATTCCTCCCATCCGGCATACATAGCCTTTTTCTTCTTGTACTTCATATATTTCTTCTTGAGCTTGGGGCAATCCTTGGCGATATGGCCCGGTTCATTGCATTCAAAACATTTTCCTACACGTGAAGAAAATTTGTTGTTAGATCGGGGGTTAAACTTCTTGTTCATTTTTATGAGTCTAGAAATTCTTCTAGAGAGGTGAGCCACTTCTCTAGAAAAATCAACTTCACTCTCCGACGACGATGATGAGGAGTGGTCACTAGCTCCTTTGAGAGCAATGGTCTTCATCTTTGGTGATGGCTCCTCAACTTCTCGTGGGGGCACTTCCTCCTTCTCCTTTCCCTTGAGATTTTTCTCATGAACCTTAAGCTTGTCGATGAGGCCATCAAGGGCTAGAGTGGTGAGATCATGAGCTTCCTCTATGGCCGTAGCTTTGGGTTCCCATATAGGAGTCAATGAACGGAGGATCTTGTAGTTCGTCTCTTGGATAGTTAATTTCTTGTCAAGACCATGCAATTCATTGATTATGTTAGTGAAGCGAGAAAACATAGCATCAATGGATTCATTTGGAAGTATCTTAAATAACTCATATTCATGCATAAGCCCACTAATCTTGGATTCCTTAACTTGTGCGGTTCCTTCATGTGTAATACATAATTTCACCTATATTTCGTATGCGGTTGCACACGTGGAAACCCTATTATACTCGTTGGGGGAAAGACCGTAAATTAAGGCATTCATAGTCTTGGCATTGAGATTGGCTTGGTACCTTTCTCCATCGGTCCTAGTCCCGACTTTGGGCTTTTCTACATATTTCTTCTCTATGAGTTCTAGGATGTCAAGATCAATGCAACGAAGGTAAATCCTCATCCTAGCCTTCCAATAAGCAAAATTACTACCGGTGAAAAGTGGTGGTCTAGTGGTGGATTGTCCCTCTAACATATGCACATTTATTGAAGCCTCCATAAGATTTTTTTTCTAAGGTGATTAAATCAAAAACTAATATAGAGACCAAGCTCTGATACTAATTGTTGGACCCTAGAGGAGGGTGATTAGGGTCTCAATGCTAAAATAGTGCAATAAAAATTAAGACAAGCAACAAACCACAAAATGAATAATAGTATAAATAGAGATAGAGTTAGGAATCGTTATCCTTGTGACGCGCGATGTGTTAACGAGGTTCGGTCCGCTGACCTACGTCCCCTCTCCCCACTCTCGAGGAGAAATCCACTACACAACCCGGTTTGGAAGCCGGAACTTCTTCTACACAACGATCTCCTCATGATCTCACAACTACACAGTTGATCTCCACTAGATCACACTCCCACATAATTAATCTTCACAAGATCAAGCTGTCAAACAGTAGCAATGGTGTAAAAGCTCTCTCTTTACAAGTCCCTATGGCAAAGAGAAAGATTAAACTGAAGCTGGGATGTGAACTTGAGAAAACACAGAAAATAGGTTTTGAAAATTTTGGCTCTCAATAAAACTAAAACTCTGGTTTTTCAAAAACTTGGGACAATGAGGAAGAAGGAGTGTATGAGTTTAAATAGGAAAAACCAGCTGTTTAAACCCATACCCTAATCCCCCAAAATCTGGAAACAATCGGCACTGAGATTGTGTACAATCGGCGCTGAAAACAGTACAGAAGACCGTTTGAAAATAAGCGGCGGTCGACCGTAAGATATTCGCGGTCGATCGCGAGCCAGATCAGAAACTGGGAAAAAGTCCAGAGACTTCTGCGGTCGACCGCGGCGGTCGACCGCGGCGGTCGACCGTGGGAAATCTCGAGCTCACGATCGACCGTGGAGGTCGACCGTAAAAGTCTCTGCTGCCCACTAACGAATGAACTCAAGCGCGGTCGACCGTGGCGGTCGACCGCAGACTGATACATTCAAAATACTGTTTTTTGACTCACTTAAAAAATCTGTAAAATATTCATTTGACTTCCAAAAATTGTGAAACTTTGTAAAATGTTTTTAACACTAAAAACAAATTTTTTGGAGAAGAAAATTTGCTAATAGGTCCTCATACTTGTGAAAAATAGTATTTTGTGAATAAACGCTCAAAACTATAAGTATGAAACCGTGTGTGTGATATCCCAATAGCTTCAATTTAAATCTAAACTATTTGCCTATATTTTATTACTAGAGAAAAAAATAAAAACTAGCTAATATCCTCATGTAGAATACAATTCTTCGAGTCTAGATATAGCTTGAGTTGGATGAAGCTTCTTATTGCATTTAGTGTTCTTGAATGAACGTTGCTTCATCGCTATGTCTCCTCCTCCTTTGGATATCATCGTTGTAGCGCATATTCCATCTAATCCTCCATAAATGGCACTAACAAGCTTGATATACGTATTCACTATATTTTCACTCAACAAGCCATTAGTACCGATAATGGTGGTTGTAAAACATCATCAAAACATAAGGGCAAACAGTTTATATTGCTTATCCTTGCATATATATCTTGTTGCATATCATTTTTTAGGATATTTGTTAATTAGTTTTAAATTAGCATTAATATCAGATTAGATTAACATTCACCCTATTCACCCCCTCTAGGGTACTTTCAGTTGGTATTAGAGCTTGGTGCTCTTTGATGTGTGGCTTAATTAACTTGAGTTAAAGATCCAAGCTTTTATATTATTGCTAATCTTGTTTTGATATTTCTTTTTACTTGTAAAACACATTATGGATATGCACAATGCACCTAGTTTAGGTTATGCTATTAATATTACTCCTAGCGATAATTTCCCCTATGTTCAATGGTGTGTTAGATTTAAACATTTTGTTCGATCTATACATTTTGATTTATGAGAAATTATTAACGGTGTTTATATTGTACCCACTTCGGAGAAATCCAAGTGGAGTAAAAATGATCAAAGAATGTTTACAATGAATAAGCTTTTGTTAGAATTTTTGCATAATGCTTTTGACTCATCATTTTCTAACAAGCTTGATTCATTTGATAGTGCTTACAAATTATGGAAATTCATAGAAAGATATCAAGGGAACTTGGAGGCGATCTGATAAGCTTTGGCGGCTTCCTCTTCAAGTTCATGTGGAGCCTCATCGTGCACACAGCCACTAGACGATAGTCCTAGTGTAGTAAGCGATTCCGATTCCAATGATAAATTAACTATTAATGAACTCTCTTGTGCATATGAGAAATTAATGCATGCCTAAAAGAAATTATAAAATAATTACATTGATCTTAAAAGCAAGCATGTTAATTTAAAATTCGATCATGAGAAGCTAGCTTTCAAATTTGATATCATTGAAAAAGAGAATATAATGCTTAAAGAAAACAATGATATGTTAAATTTGAAAAATAAAAAATTAACCTCATCAATTGCTAACCTATCTCATGACAAGATTGATGTCATGCTAGAGGTAGAAACAATTAGGAAAGAATTTAATTCATTTAAAAATGATCATGCTTTTTCTACTTCTAGTGTTAATGCATATGTGCCTAATGATGAGTTGAATGTTATTAAAAAACATATTTTATCTTTAGATTCAACTCTTAAAACATGCATTGTAAGTAATGATAAGCTTATGGACTTGTGTGCAAAGTCCCGTGTTAACACTTCCAATTCAAACACTCACTATGCACACATGTATAGCAAAATTTATAAATGCTCTATTTGCGACCGAAAAGGCCACATTGCTAAATTTTGCTATGATGCACGTAAATCCACAAAATCTAATGTTCCTTGTGCATCCCATCTAGCTTCATCATCATGTACATTTACACATTCACATGCTCATACTCACAAAGCTCATCATAAGCATGCTAATGTGTTCAAGTGTGATTATTATGGTAGATTTGGTCATTTGGCCAAATTTTGCTTTGACTTAAAAAGAGTTTTACATTTGCAAAATAATTTTAAAAGACCATTCTTATTTGCAAATGTTCCATGTGCACGCCCACTAGGTCAATACAAGCCATTTTGTCCTTTTCATTGCACCTATTTCAATCGGAAGGGTCATTTGCATAACTATTGCTTTGACCGTGTTAGTGCACCACATGTGCCCAAACATGATCATTACCCTAGGGCTTTGAGCTTAAATGGTAGGGGTAATCATCAAAATAAGATTAGGAAGTAAGCTTATAAACATGAGACCTAACAAGGCTAACAATCTTCCCCTTTTTGATGATGACAAATAATCTACACAAAGAGATATAAAATATGCAATAAAGCACAATACTCATAAATATATTCACATATGCAATAAAGCACAATACTCATAAATATACTCATAATCCACTTGTTTCTCCCCCTTTGGCAACATCAAAAATGGTGAAAACAAAAGAATGAAAGTGGGCGAAAGTTCCCCCTACCTATAAGCACGATGAGTATAAAAGCAATAAATGAAATAGGAAAAATCTCGCCCTATCAATATGCCTTATTGCATATATATAAATAAAATATAAGGTATCAAAATGTGAGTATGAAAGACTCACATTCAAAAAGGCAATGAGAACACATAAAGATATATCATTATGAAAGAGGTGTCTCAAAGCAACGGTTTAAAAAATAACTAATCAAAAAGCAATTTAAGAAATCAAGAGAATGAAAAACATGGGAATCATGAAAAAATATTTTCAAATGAAAATAAATCATGAAAACCATGAAAATCATGACAATCATGGAAATCCAAATGAAAAACAAATCGCTCATACGAAATCATAAATCAAATAAAATCACATAAAAACAAACTAATATCAATTTTCAAATAACAAGGTAAGAGAGGCAAATATTGCTTCCTAATTGAGAGAAATAATTGTTTGAACACAGATATTATAGAATTTAAAAACTGCTGCAACACCCGATTTTATAAAATCAATTCAGCATAGTAAATCAACTCCAAAAATGATAAACGTTTGGAAAATGTTTATAAACATGTAATAGAACATGTTAAAAAAATAATTTCTCAAATTACATTTTTCATTTGTGAGATATTATTTGTTTTGTAAACCGTTCAAAACATGAAAATATATTTATATACGTATTGTTAAGTTTTCATGTTTATGTGGCTAAACACATTGCTTACCAAAACCAAAAATAATAAATATGAAACATGTATGTATGTATATAAATAATTATATTTATTTCATATTTATATAAACTTAAAAACTATAAAACCAAAACGTGTATGTGTGTATATGATTGAGCTTAAAGTATCTACACACATAGTATAAACCCTAAACTAATTTACCCAACCTTGATTGATATTCAACGAGCTTATCTTGGATGAGGATGAAGCTTGATCTTGAATATGACTTGAAGGGCAAATGGCTTCATACCAACTATTTTCACCAACCTCCATTTGGTATGATCGTTATTGCGCAATTTCATCTAACCTCCAACTAATATTTGTGTAGATTACCTAACAAAATAAATAACTCGACACACGTTGTTTTAGAAATTCTTTCTCTAACATGTTCATATATATGTTTATAAACATTTATCAAACTTTCATTATTTTTGGAGTTTATTTACTATTGTTAATTGATTTTACAAAACCAGATATGCAAATTTATAGAATGCTGGATTTTGGGGTATTTTTGTCTTTTCAGCCTAAAACGGCTAGTTTTTGTTTTTGTGAGTTTTTTTTTGAGGAGGGGGGGGGGGGGGTTTTGCGGGTTTAAGAGGCTATAAAAAACTCTCAACTTTCATTGTTTCTTATGTATGTTTAAGAGAGTTTCAAAATAAGTTTACAAGTGTTTAAGTTTGGTTTCAAAAGGGTTTATGTGAAGAATGTTTCACAAGAGGAGATCATTTCCATTGGGCCTTCAATCTTCCAATCTCTCCCTCTTGTTCATTAGAAAAGTTTTTCTAAACTCAATTTCTAGATTTATTTATATTTATTGTTGATTATTTTTCTATAAGCTAGATTTTTTTATTGAGTTTAGTTTTGATTATTTCTCTTTGTTTACACACACAACTATTGAGCTTATAGTATTTTCATACATTGTATAATTTGGGTTGTGGTGAGTGAGACTTAGAGAGTAAGCCTATATAGTGTTCTCATCTATTGTAGAGAGCAAAACTTATATTTAAGCCTTTATTATGAGATTCACCTTGTAATACATAAGTACACCAAGAGGAGTGTGTGATAAGGACATGGTCGATACCAAGAGGAGTGGCATCGGTAGTAAAGCCTAGGGAGAGATAGTAAAGCTGGGCACTTAAGGGAGGTGACATGTGAGGACCAACCCTTGAGGTTGTAGGTTGTGTGATTACATTGTGAGTGATTGTGAACGTTGATCGGTGAGCATTGAAAACCGATATTATGAGGTGTAAATGTTTTTCAGGTGAGCATCGAAAACCCGATTGTGATAGTGGATTTCTTCTCCAGGAGTGGGGAACAGAGACGTAGGTCGAAAGGACCAAACTCCATGATCATTTTCGTGTGTTTGAGTTTGCCTTAGCATTATTATTTGTGCTTATCATTTGTCTCATTCTATATCGCCATTGTATATTGCTCATTGTTTATATTGCCCTATCACATTTGCATCTTATTTATTTCACCCTTATTTATATTGCTTATCCTTACATATATATCTTGTTGCATATCATTTTTGCTAGGATATTTGTTAATTAGTTTTAAATTACTATTAGTATCGGATTAAGTTAGCATTCACCCTATTCACCCCCTCTCCCTCTAGGGTACTTTCAACCTCTCCGAGAGAATGGTTCAATAAATATGAACCTATCTCAGGAGGATCTTTATTTATGGGTGATGATCATGTCTTGAAAATTTTTAGTATTAGAACTATCAAAATCAAAATATTTGATGGTACAATATGTACTATTCAAGATGTACGGCATGTGAAAGGCTTGAAGAAGAATCTATAGTCTTTAGGATATTTGGATGAGCTTGGATGCAAGACCCATATAGAAAATGGGATCATAAAAACTATTAGAAAAAAGCTTGTTGTAATAAAGGGAGAAAAGATAGCTGCAATCTATAAATGCTTAAGGGAGAAACACTGGACGAAGCTGATTCATGTGTGGCATCAACTAGCCATGGAGAAGAACTAACTATGATGTGGTAATGCAAACTAGACCACATATCAGAATTAGGCTTAAAGATCCTCTCCAACTAAAAGTTGCTTCCTAGGCTCAAATCGATAACCCTTCCCTTCTGTGAGCATTTTGTTACAAGTAAGCAGCATCGGCTGAAGTTTAACACATCGAGTTCTAAAAGCAAGACTATTTTAGAACTGGTTCATTTTGATGTATGGCCAGCACAGTTACATCCATAGGAGGAACAAAATGCTTTGTGTCCTTTATTGATAATTACTCTAAAAGATGTTAGGTGTACACTATCAAAGCAAAGGCAGATGTGTTTGTAGTCTTTTAAGCTTACAAAGCACGAGCTGAGCTTGTGCTTGATGATAGATAATAGAGGAGAATACACAGACGATGAATTCTTATATTCTGTAAGAAAGAAGGCATCAAAAGACAATTCAGTACTACATATACTCCTCAACAAAATACAGTGACAAAGCGGATGAATAAAACTTTGTTAGAAATAACAAGAGCAATGTTGGAAAATGTAGATCTGGATGAACTTTTTTGGGGCAGAAGCAATAAAATCACCTGTTATGTGGTGCATCGAACTCTATAAACTACAATTGAGTTAAAGACACTGATGGAGATATGGACTGACAAGCCAGCTAATTATTCAAATTTTCATACCTTTGGAAGTCCATTGTATGTAATGCATAATGCCTAAGGAATTTTAAAGCTAGATTCAAATCCTAGAAGTGCATATTCTTGGTGTATGCTGAGGAGTAAAGGGGTATCTTATGGGATCCCACCACCCGCAAGGTTATAGTCAGCAGATAGGTTATCCTTGTAGAGAACAAACTACAAAGAGATGAGTAAGAAAGTAGTTCAAGGAAAATTTTTGAGACTGTATCTATTCAGATGGGAAATAATTCATATTTTTCTGAAGCAATGCTGAAGCATGATGTACAAGTATCAGTCGAGTCTAAGACTCCAGAAGTTTGATGGTCAACTCGTGTGAAAAGACCACCGACTTTGCACTCGGAGTATGTTACGGAGAGTAAAGTCAGCATATTGTCTTCTAACAAAGAATGGAGAGCCATCAACTTTCCATGAACCTATAAATAACACAGATACACCATTGTGGATGGTAACAATGTAGGATGAAGTTGAAACTCTCTATAAGAATAAGACTTGGGTACTTGTGTGACTACCATAAAAAAGAAAGACTGTGAAAATAATTGGGTCTATAAGAGCAAGCGAAATAGTGAGATCAAGTGGTGTGATATCATGCTAGACTAGTAGTAAAAGAATATGCTCAGAACGAATGTATTCACTTTAATGAAATATTTTCTACTATAGTTCGACTTATAATAGTACTAGCTATGATTACTATATTTGACTTACATGTAGATCAGCTAGATGTGAAAATAGCCTTTCTTTATGGAGATCTTGAAGAAGAAACTTATATTCTTCAACCAGAAGGTTTTGAAGAAAAAGAAAAATAGAACATAGTTTGCAGGTTAAACAAATCCATGTACGGTTTAAAATAGGCGCCGAGGTGTTAGTACAAGAGATTTGATTCATTCATCATGAGTCTTCAATATAATAGACTTAATGCAAACCCCTATGCATACTTCCAGAAGTTTAGTAAAAATAAATTTATTATTTTATTGTTGTATGTTGATGATATTTTGATTGCAGGACCCAATAAAGATCACATCAAAGAATTGAAGGCACAATTGGCTAGAGAATTTGAAATGAAAGATTTAGAATCTGCAAACGAGATTTTAGGGATGCAAATTCACTACGATAAAATTAATAGGAAGATTTGGCTTTCTCAGAAAAATTTTTAAAGAAAATCTTGTAGCACTTCAACATGCAAGACTGTAAGTCAATTTCCATCGCACTTCCTGTTAATTTCAAGTTATCCTCCAGTATGAGTCTTAGCAGTGAAGAAGGATGGAGATGTCTCAACTATCATATGTATTAGCAGTGGGAAGTTTAATGTTCGCTATGATTTATACGAGAACAGGCATTGCACAAAAAGTAGTAGTCAGTCAATACATGGCTAAGCCTGGTAAGGAGCATTGGAATATTGTAAAGAGGATTCTAAGATATATTAAAGGGACCTCAGATGTTGCATTATGTTATGGGGGATCAGACTTTATTATCAGTGGATGTGTTCATTCTGATTATGCTGGTGATCGTGATAAAAGCAAATCCAATACAGGCCATGTGTTTGCACTTGTTGGCGAAGCTGTAAGCTGGATTTTAAAACTATAGTCAGTTGTGACTACATCAACAACAGAAGTAGAGTACGTAGTAACTACACAAACTAATAAAGAGGCAATACGGTTGAAAATTCTATTGGAGGAACTCGAACATGAAAAAAAATTGCTCTATTTTGTGACAGTCAGTGCTTTGCATGATAAAAAATCCAGCTTTTCATTCAAAGAGAAAACACATTCAAGTTCAGTATCATTTCGTTCGTGAGAAAGTGGAAGAAGGAACAGTGGATATGCAGAAAATTAACACAAAAAAATAACCTAACAGATTTTTTTGACAATTAAAGGAAGTCAATACTGACAAATTTGTTTGGTGTCGATCATCTTGTACTCTGACGGAGACGTAAACAACATGAAAATAGCAAAATACAGACCGATATGAAGATATGATTGACTTTTAATCAAAATTTCAAGTTGGAGATTGTTGGATGAAGCCAAATGGAACCGCAACTCTTGACCAAAAAGATTTTGGCCCATGCCCGCATTGTTTTTGATAGGAAGGAACCGCATTACTTGACATACTAGAGTTAGGCACCGAAATATAAAGAAATTGCATAGCCGCATTTGTTGATAATATGGAACTGAGTTTGCCTATAAAATGATCAAAGTTCATTCTCACTTAAATCAATCTAATCTCTAAATTCATATAGAAAAGTGAGAGAAATATAGAGAGAATTTCTCCTTGTATAAAAGAGATATTGCAACTCCTAAAATTTTATTTATTATGAATTTTTCTACTCTTGCCCGTGGTTCTTACCCCAATTTATTTAGAGGATTTTTCACGTCAAAATCTGTGCGTCCAATTTATTATTTCCGCACTATATTAGCTGCAACCCTGCTCTATCTGGTCCCGATTTTCTTACATAATTGACATAATGGAACATGTGAAAATACCATAGGAACATTTTAGAAAATACCATATGTTTAATATGCTTCTCTATCAAAGCATTGTATGTCGTTGTTGAACTGTTGTGGATTGCTTGATGTCCTCAAAAGTTTTCAGAGATAATAATGAGGTGAAAAAATGTCATGAGCTAAAAATCTCGATAAATTTAGCCTTCTCTAAATAGACAAGAAACAGGTGAACCAATCTTTAAGTGGCATTATTTTTCAATTCAACATGAAATAGGCTTGAAGTTTATAACATAGCCTGTTAGCATGTACAATGGCTCATTTCTAGCTCTGTACTTAATCATGCCGCACGTTACTCTATCTTCATTTTTTGTTTGTCTACCACTGTCAGTTAGCCCAGTAAGGAGATCAACCAATTTCATGAAAGGAAATAAACTTCAGCAGAACAAAGCAAAATATACACACACAAAAAATTACCTCTTTAGATTTGTTTATGTATTCTTGTTTTCCGCAAGTCATCGTTAGTTTTCTGACATTCTTCTCAATTTTGCAGAAATCAGGAAGTCTGCTAGGTCATTCAGCCATGTAGCTGTTTTGCTCAGTCTGTGATTCTTTTGATAATTTTCTTTTGCTCAGTCTGTGATTATTTTGATAATTTTCTTACTCTTTCTGTTCTTCAAGGGAAATCGATAAGAGAGATACTTATTTTACTCCTGAGGGAGAGAGATTTATTTTTTACAATATGGAAGCAGATACTGAAAATGCATCATAAAAACCCTAAGACCCCGTTTGGCAACGGGTTAATAAATAGGAATTTAAGAAGAATGATTAACATAGTTAGCCCATTCGATAATCTGAAGGACTAAATTATTAACCCGTTATAAAAGTTTTATCTTAACCCTTCTATATTTTTTATGTTTGACAAATTATGGAGGATTAACTCACTTTAACCCTTGTATAGAATTATTGTGTTTGACGGGTTAAGAAGGGTTAAGTCTCTTTAACCACTCACTTAACCCTTTGCCAAACGGTACCAATATTATTTGACAAAGCCAAAATATTTCTAGTACTTTGGTGTGTGTGTGTGTGTCTATATATATATATATATATATATATATATATATATATATATATGCACTCTTCATTTTTTTCTGTGGGGGACGCCGTTGATGTTTGCTTTTAGTTGTGGTTCATTTCGTTTTTTTCATTTTAACTGGATGCAAATGAATGGGTTATTCTTGTGTTTCATGGGTTATCCATTTAATTTAATCTGTAATATCAGTGTCAACAATTAAAAATATCAATGCAATCAAAATATTGTGTGTAATTACCAACTTTAGATTACTTATAGGGACATCACTTACACTTTTCTTCCTGCTGCATGATTTTCTAAGGAGGCTTCACCACAGGATTAATTTAATCTGTGTTTTCTCCCCCTTTTTAGATATTAACTTAATGGTAAATCTCACGACCCTCCTGAACTTTGAGGTATTTCGTACAAAACCCAATGGGCTTTATTAATTGGAGAAAAGTTCTTATATTACTTTAAGATGGACTAATAAGTGTGAGTGCATAGAGATGGAACGGTATAAACTTAAGTGGAACTAGTACTTAAAACGGACATGAGATCTATACATCCAACTGTTTAACCTTTGAATGAACTTGGTAGATTATTTGCTAAACTTACCTCACCTTCAATAAATCATGACAACTCATTTCTCATGATATCTTGATGTATTAAGTCCACCAAAAGGTTTAAAAATTGGAGTGCTAAAACCTCATATTACTTGAAGCGGACATTAGCTCAACTCTCTGTCTTTTGTGCGCACGCACATTTAAACGGAGTATATGCATACCGAAATAGCCACAATATGAGGAGTCGCATATATACAAAAGAAATCCAAAAAAGACCAAATACAACAACTGCAACTAACACCAATGCCAACATGTTAACCATTTCAGACCACAAACTCTGCATGAATAATTCTTGTGATGATCTACTCACCCTTTCTATTTATGGCACTCTATTTCAACCAGATATTGCCCTCCTGAAGTGGGAGGTAAAAGTAGTGTACAGATTAGTACAAATTGAATAAAAAGTACCAGTTCATTGAGAAAAAAGAGGATTCACATGATTCAATAGGTTGATTTGTGAGCTTCGCTGCCTTTTTGCACCTAACTCAGTTCCCCTCTTGACACCTGCATCCATCCACACCAACATCCATTACCCTGATTCTGGGCTGATGTGTTTCACTTTTAGAGAAAAGCTTTCATCTCCATTTTTTAAGGTTGAGCTTCCATCTTCAACTTCACTATTGCTCCACAAACATTGTGGCTGGTTTATTTGGGTAAGTCCTCCCTGTGAAAAAAAAAAATAGATATTATCACTATGAAAGGGGAAAAAATGTTAAACTTTGAAATTGCTTGAAAAAATTGTGTGCATGGTTTCTATCTCATCTTATGTAGCTGTAGAACTTGGAAAAGTACTAGTAATACTAATCATGAATGACATTATGCAGGGAGTTCAGGAAAAAAAGAATGACTAGCACTGCGGTCTTAGCACTCTACATCACAATTTGTTGTGTCGTATTCATTATATCGAAGATTATAATCTCGGTGCTCCTATATAAAAGATGGGCAAGGAAGCGAAGGTTTGTTGAGGAGAGTCTATCAGGTTTGTTTCTACTTAAAAGAGTAAACACAAACTACTTTTTGACATCATTGAAGACCATTCAATTTTATAAACAGGTGGAAAGATCGTGATGTTTCGGTCTACAATAACACAATCTCTCAGTTCAAAAGCTTTCATGAAGAAGATGATGAAGCTAACCAACAAGGATATCATTGGCTCCGGAGGATATGGCACAGTGTATCGGCTGGTCATTGATGAATCACTTACGTTTGCAGTAAAGAGACTAAACAAGGGACATATAGAAAGGGATAGAGGATTTGAAAGAGAGCTAAATACTATGGGTGACATAAAGCACAGAAACATAGTTACCCTTCATGGATACTATGTTGCACCTCAGTTTAATCTTCTGATTTATGAGTTGATGCCAAATGGAAGCTTGGATGGATTCCTCCATAGTAATTAATATACATCAAACTGCATTTTTTCCCATCTAATTTTGAAGTTCAAAATTTTATTAAGTTTTTTTGTATGTAGGAAAATGGAGTGATGAGAAACCTCTGGATTGGCAAACAAGGTACAAAATTGCATTAGGATCAGCTCGGGGTATAGCATATCTCCATCATGATTGTATCCCTCATATAATCCACCGGGATATTAAATCGAGTAACATACTTCTCGATCAAAACATGGAGGCTCGGGTATCTGATTTTGGACTGGCAACATTAATGGAACCAGAGCAGACTCATGTTTCTACAATTGTTGCGGGAACATTTGGTTACCTAGCTCCTGGTAAAGCTTATATATACAGAAAAAAAAAGTAGATAGTTTTCAAGCTCATTATGACAGTTCCTTTTTTCGCATTCTTTATTTTGCAGAATATTTTGATACGGGGAAAGCAACAACAAAAGGAGACGTATACAGCTTCGGTGTGGTTCTGCTTGAACTTTTAACTGGAAAGCGACCAACAGATGAATCATTTATCGAGGAAGGAACAAAACTAGTCACCTGGGTAATTCATTAAAAACTGATTGTAGATAAGAACAGTCAATAGACAATATGTTTAGTGTTATTTTTCCAGTACAGAAATATTCCATCAAGGATTAGCATACATAATAACTAAATTTTAACACATCAAAATGTGCCTCTAACAACATTAATTCACTATTGAGCATCTGTGTTTTCCTCCGGTAATAATCCTTGTCCTACTAAGATGACGAAATAGCCTGTTTTTATGTTGTATTTGTGTGATATTCTAATGTCAGACTATATCATAGCATAGTAAGTCTTTAGTATTTTTTCTTTTTTAGTCTTAATCATTACATGAAATAGCCGACTAAAATATGAACCTTAAAATGAATAATAGATGAAGTACTATATAAAATTGCTGAAATGTGTTCTGACATAAACCATAACAAAACTTGGGGAAATTTCAAACCAATTAAATTCAGCAGGATGACGTTTGTATGATCAAGACGTCAATGTGTGTTTATATCAACAAACTACATATGGCACCTACTGAACCAAGCTTCTTTAAGTATCCCAAGTATAAAACGAAAGAATCATTAATACTGGGACTGAACATATCTACAACATCATCGAATTAAGAGAAATACACTTCGATAATGCCAGAGAAAAACACAAATTATACAGCTCAACAGGTATTGAGTTTGAACTAGTGTCATTGTAGCTTCTAGTAGTGTAGATGAGTATGAATAATGAAATGGTATATGAATAACAAAATGATGTGTGCCAGTCAATGTTTTGTCTTTATTCAACATTTTCTAAGTATCCAGAACTCATATTAACCATAACACAAGTTTTCTCTAAAGAAAAAAATAGACCAAATATTATGACCTATGAGCCTGACATCAATCCCCTAAATTAATAATGAATAAATGGCCAAGGAAATTATAAAAAATAAAATACCCCTAAATTAATAACGAATAAATGGCCAAGGAAATTATAGAAAAAAAACTATATTAACGCTTTCCATAATTTCTGATGTGCAACTTTTGTCCGTGATGAATTCATGTTTAGCCTTTATGATTTAAGCATGTAATAAAACGAAACACTTCAAATTTCTCCAAGTGAAAGAAATAGTCCAGAAAAAAATACAAATATAAATGGATTTATTAGTAATAGGGAATCATATTCAACTTGCTGAAGTAATAAAGTGAAGTAGAGATTTGAACGAGCAAGATCAAATTTCCGCAATGGGCACTTGGGAATACATACTTATTTAATAAATTGTATCTAAATTATAACTAAATATCTCTACAGGATCGCTCTGCCAACTGAAGCTCACTACATATTATCACTTAACAATAAAAATCTCAGCTTTACATTTTCATCTCTTTCTACATAGAGTCTACCATTGCATTTTAATATATTCTCAGTCTATTTTCTCTATGTTTTTTTTCACTCTTATCACATGTAATATGAACTCAGTAAATGCATTACAGGTGAAAGGAGTTGTTGAAGATAAGAGGGAAGAACACGCGATTGACAGAAATCTTGTGCTTTTTCCAGTTGATGAAGTCAAAATGGTATTTGCAGTTGCAGAAAAATGCCTAGAACCAGATCCATCAAAGAGACCAGACATGGCTGGGGTTGTAAAGATGCTGGAGGAAATAACTCCATACAAAGTATAGCTAAGATGCTCGAGGAAATAACTCCTTACAAAGTATAGCTATTATTTGTATATCTTATTTCTCTACTCTATAGAATAGCTTCATTAGTCAAATTCATCAGAAAATTCTTTCGTGCCTTGCAAAAAATCACTATTCAAATTGCAACATATAGTGGTCTATGTTCATCATCACCATGTAAAATTGCTGTCCTATAAGATGGTCTTAAATGATGAGCACACTCTTGTAAATGAAGACTCGAGGTACAATTTCAGAACAAAGCACCATATTTTTCATGGAATTAAATTTATCTATCTCATAGATTTTATTTTTCTCAGTCTGGTGGTTGTTTCACAAGAGAATACAATAAAACATTATGAAACCCGAACAAAAGTATAAGGGGAACACCCAACATAATACACAATAAAACAGCTTTAAGTATGGTTTGTAATCAAATACAAATACAAGACAACTCATGGAAATCAAATTCTGAACAGGGATTAAGATCTCAATCTTAACAAAGAAAATAGTAGACACCAACTATTTTGCCAATTCTCATGATATTGCTACTATTTATTGTTAGAGCATGAATATGCTTCTCCTACGCCATCCTTAGCTGTGTAACTCAAAGGAAAGCTACGGCCTTGAGAACCATGGCTTGGCTTATTCCCAACTCAGCTTACTATTTCTATCACAAGGTACAGATTGCACCCTTCAATTCAGGTCCCATGTACTCAGCCAATCAATCAATGAGAACACTCATGATGGATAATATTAAGGTCCCAACATAATCAATCAGATGTAACCATACTCTAAACTATCATGAACAGCATCCAAAATTCATGACAGTTCAGGTGATACAAAGACAGTTCCCATATTAACTTCCTCTTTAGGATGGTCCCCATTGAAAAAATGATTCATCACTGGTCTCCTCATGATGCAAAACTGAATTTCTATTTCGGGTGTAATAACCCTAAAGTTTCACTTAATAAGAAAATATAATAAAATTGAAGTATTTGTAGTACTTGTTTAATGTACTGATTTAAGTATATATTAAACCAAGAAATAGTATATCACAGAAGACCTTTTATGCATAAAATGGTTGTATCTATAATTGCATATACATGATATTATAGATAATATGATTGTATGCATAACAGGCGTTCTATAATATACAATTTCCTAGTTTAATACATACTTAAACCAGTACAATAAATAAGTACACAAATACTTGAATTCTATTATATTTTCTTACTAAGTGAAATTTTCGGGTTATTACACGGGTCTTTGAAAACTTTGACGAGTCTAGGAATATTCTACAACCTGCCTTTTCCCAATACTAGAACAAGCATGATTTACCTTGACAGAAAACCCATCTAATTTTATAGACCCATCTAAGTTTTTCTTTTCTTTTATTTTTTTTTTCCTCTTAAAACTAACACCACCATGGTTTAACCATCCTCAAACTCTTTTGGGTCAACCATCTGCAACGAAATAAGGCCACTTTCACTTTATCAGGCTGGCTACCAATGTTTTAAGATGTAAATTAGATATCTTACGATATAGAAATATACAAAAATATTTTTATGTAGCCATTGCATAACAAATATGATGTCATTAAAATAGAAGGACGATGTTGATATAAAAATAATGACAGCAGTCAGTATACATTTTTTTCATTCAAGGCCGTACTTAACAATCCATTTTTTCAGTAAAAAAATCTATAGCTTGTGTTTCTTATTGAATTATCTATTTTGTTCTTAGGCAAGACAAATCATAAATAAAAAAGCCACAATATTTACACTAGTGGTGTATCCTTCACTCATAGTTGTCAAATCCCTTTTATTATCCCTGTTAAAATTTGGAGAGAAAAGAGTTTCTTGGGAGAGTTTTCCCTCACTCTACTTTATTATTTATAAAGATGGATTAGTTATAAATTAGTCTCACAGGCAATGTGAGACTAAACTAATACTCATGCTCTCTTCTAACACTCCCCCTCAAACTGGAGCATATATATCATGCATTCCAAGCTTGTCACAAATAAAGTCAACCCGTGTTCGATCAAGTGGTTTTGTAAGAATATTTACCAACTGATGTACTATTGATACATGTTTTGCCGCGATGATTTTATCCTTGAGCTTCTTACGGATTACATGACAATCGACTTCAATGTGCTTGGTTCTCTCACGAAACACGTGATTCTCAGCAATGTGAACTGCTGCTTTATAGTCGCCATATAGACTCATCGGACATTATGGAGGAAGATCAATCTCTGTCAATAGATCTCTGATCCAAACCATCTCAAGTGTCACATCTGCCATAGCTCTGTATTTTGATTCTACACTGGATCGAAACATAACACTTTGCTTCTTACTCTTCCATGATATCAGATTTCCTCCGAGAAAGACACAATATCCAGTAGTCAATCTCCTATCAAAAGGATATCAAGCCCAATATGCATCAGAGAAGTCTACAACTCTAGCGTGTCATTAATCTAAGTAGAGAATTCCTTATCCTGGTTTCTTTTTTAATTACCTCAAAATTCTCATTACTACATCTAAGTGAGTAGTTCTTAGTGCGGACAAGAACTGACTCATAACACTGACTGCGAATGTGATGTCAGGTCTGATCACCGTCAGATAATTCAGTTTTCCCACCAATCTCCTATACTGCCCAACATCCTCAAGAAGCTTCCCCTGGTATGGTAGTAGTTTTGAGTTTACTGTTTCTGCATCCTAACATCCCGACTTCTGAGAGCATGTCCAGGACATACTTCCTTTGTGATAGAAAAATATCATTTGTTGACTTTGCAACTTTAATTCCTAGAAAGTATTTTAGGAAACCAAGATCTTTGGTTTGAAAATGTGTCTGTAAAAACTTCTTCAGGCTGTCAATACTAGAAGCATCATCCCCTGTAATTACAATGTTATCTATATAGACAACTAACAGAATTCGTTTCCCATTCTGAAATCGCCAGAAGATAGAGTGATCTTTTTATGCACGATAAAGCTCAAATTCCCGAAGAACCGATGCAAATCATCCAAACCAGGCTCTCGGAGGCTGCTTCAAACTATAAAGTGATTTCTTCAGCCTACACACATTCGTATTCTCCCCCTGAGCAACAAAACCTGGTGGTTGCTCCATATAAAACTCCTCATCTAAAATACCATTAAGATATACATTCTTCATGTCCAACTGATGAAGTGGCCAGTGGTTTGTCGTTGCTAACGAAACAAAAATCCGAACATATGTTATTTTTATTACTGGAGAGAAAATATCTACGTAATCCAAGTCATACACTTGTGAATAGCCTTTAGCAACCAGTCGGGCTTTCAAGCTTGTCAAAGTTCCATCAGGATTCAACTTGACAGTGTACACCCACTTGCAGTCGACAGGCCATTTTCCTGGTGAAAGTGGGACCAAATCCCGAATCTCATTCTACTGCAAGACCCTTCTTTCGTCCCGCATCGCTTAGTTCTAACCTAGAATAGACAGGGCTTATGACACATTCTTAGGAACTAAATATGAGTCGAGGACAGTAACAAAAGATTGAAAGGTAGAGGATAGGTGATCATAGGAGACAAAGTTAGAAATAGGATGTTGAGTATAATAAGTTCATGTCCCTTTTCAAAGTGCAATAGGAAAGTCTTCCGTGGAAGGGGTAAATTTGTACTTACTGATTCAGCTTCTTCGGGCGAAGGACGTGATATTAAGGCCGACGTTGGCACAGGAGGTAGCAGAGCAACAATAATAAACTTGAATTGGGTCGTTAAACTTAGCTGAGTCTTTGCCAGTAGCGCAAATAGTATTATCAGCGAATAAACCACCATCATTAACCAATGACTTGCAGGATTAAATAGTCATACTAATCCGATGATAATGGAGATGGAGAACTAGAATGACTGAGTTTATCTTCAAAAAATATTACATCAGCAGATAACACAAAACGATTGAGTGATGGATAGAAACACTTGTAACATTTATGCTTTCGGGAGTAGTCAAGAAAAATGTCTTTAGTAAACCGAGAGTTAAACTTTTATTTATTTGGACTATGATTATAAACAAAGCACCGAAAGCAAAAAATCTTTGGAGGAAGCAGAAAGAGATCATCGTTGGGTATAGAACTTTGAAAGAAATTTTATCTTGCAGAACAGAAGAGAGCATTTGATTAATCAAGTAGCATGCTGTTAAGATAGCTTCCTGGGAACACGACGTTGGAATAGCAAGATCCGAGCAATATTAAGGAGATGCCTATTTTTTCGTTTAGCAACTCTATTTTGCTGAGGAGTATAAACACATGAAGACTGATGAAGGATTCCATATTGTTTAAGGAAACTAGTGAAGTTGTCATCCAAATATTCCTTTGCATTATCAGATCAAAATTTTTTTATTGCAGTCTTGAATTGATTGAGTATTTCAGAATAAAAGACTTTAAAAGTAGAAAAGACTTTAGACCTAGACTTGAGAAAATAAATCCAAGTAACACGAGAGTAATCATCCATAAAACTGACAAAGTATCGGAATCCTAATTTAGAAGTTATTAGGCATATAGCCCCCAGACATTAGAATCAATAAGATCAAATGGCTTAGCAGCCCTCTTATTAACTAGATTAGGATAAGACACACGATGGTGTTTGCCAAGTTGACACGACTCACTCTAATGAGGGAAGAGATTTGAACTGAAGATTTAGAAGCTTGAGAACAGAGAGAGGGATGCTCTAGCTGACAGTGGTATTGTAGAGCTGATGAGTTTTCGATACAAGCTAAATGTTTGGCGTCCAAATTCAGTCTATAATGATCGTTCTGCTCATGTCCCATCCCAATCGTTTTCCACATGATTAGGTCCTGAAAGACAATGTGTGGGAAAAAATATCACAGTACAATTTAGTAATTTAATAATCTTACTAATAGATAAAATGTTATAGGAAAAACTAGGAAGATAAAATACGGAGGAAAGAGGAAGACTCGGGTAGGATTGGTGTTGCCGACACCCTGAACAGGTGTACATGAACCATCAGCTAATATAACTGAATTACATGTAGGAGAGAAAGTGATGCGGACATCCAGACACGTGTACGGGATTTTAGACATGTTTATCAGCGTAGAAGACACTGTGTTTCAACTTTGCATCGGATCCCTACTATGTGGTTTTGATTTTTAGTTTAGTAGTTAATTTAGTTTTATTTAGTTTAGATTTGAATATGAATTGTGGTTTGATTTGGTAATTAGTCAGTTTTAGGCATTTGAGTGATTTTAGGGATTTCAAATTTTGTTAGTGATTTCAGGGATTCCAAATCTGTATTTCCTTTTTCTTTTTAAGCATCACTGTAACGAGAATGAGATAATGAAGATTTTGAAAATTATTTGCAAATTACCTGATTGCTTGAGCGTGTGAAACGCGGGTGTGAAACCCTAGCCCGCTTCCCCCTATTCTCCGCCTCCACAAGCTGTCAGTCGTCGCCTCTGTCTCCTTCTCCATGACCACGTTCAACCCCCTGCTTCCCCTCCCCTTCAAGCAACCACGTCCCATCCCCTGCTCTCCTCACCTTCGAGTAGCCGCGTCACCCCCGCCCCCCCTCTGCTATCCTCGAACAACCCCTTCGCCTCCCAACCCTCCCCTTCCTCCACTCCCTGAAACCCTAGCCACCACCTCCTGAAAGCCTTGCCATCACAGCCCTTAGCTACGCCTCCGAGCAATCCGTCGCCATCCTCAGTCTCCCTGGCGATCATCGCCCTTAGCCACATCGCCGAACAGCTTCGCTTGCATCATCTTGTCGCTCACGACACTCTGTCGTCGTGGTGACACCGTCGCCTTCTCTTCCCCTCAGATCGAAGAGAACGCAGAAGAGATCAATCGGTTCTGATTTCTTTTGATCAGATCCGACCCAATTTAGTTGGGTCTGCTTCCTAGTTCAGATCCAACCCGCATTAGCAACAGACCCGTTAAGGTCTCATACTTGATTCAAAGTCAGTTCAGATCCCTTTGGAGTCCAACTCAAGTTCGATTCGAATCCGATTCGAGTCCTATTTGCGCGGTCCATTAGTGTATGGCCGATCCTTCAGCCGAAGACACCCGGTTCGTGTACGATCCCGAGATCGGCGTGATTGATTTGCAGTTTTCTCAGTGGTTTGATTATCAGCCCTTCGACACTCCCACCAATTACATTGATCGTGTGATTCCTCGGATTGCTAATAGCGTGGAGAGCCGTTTGGGCATCAGTTCGTGGCACAAACGCTTCCATCCGGACACGTCGCTTCACCCCAGTCACGTAGCTCTCAGAAAAGAACTCCCTCCCCTCATATTCGGCGTCATTGCACCACCTCCAGAGGTCCCTCGCGTTGAACCAGTTCAGACCGACGAATGTTTCATTTTCTTTCGACCCAGTATTTTCGGAACTGCTTTCGCGTGCATGTTATTATCAATTTTAATATCAATTACGATTGTGTTGTATTTTGCTTGATTAGTGAGCGAGTGATTCTGTTGCTGTGAATATTTGCTAATCTAAATATTACAAATTAAACTTTTATTACGAGAACAAATCATTACATTTATTTTTCTAAATAATTTACAAGGCCGTAAACTTAGCACATTGCAATTTTATTTAAAACCATCTAGAGCTTCACTTTCTTCTCGAGTTTCCTGCCTAGATCGATCGTTGATTTGGTGAAGCATTGTTGTCGCTGTTCTTCATACCTGCATCACATTGTTTCACATCATTTTTGGTATCAGAGCATAGTTCTAGGTTAGGAAGTTTTTAGATTAGTTTAATTGAGTCTTTTATTTGATAAAAAAATATTATTATCACTCATCTCATTTATTTGTTAGTGCATACCATTCATCTCATTTAGTTAGTGCATACTCATTCGCACAGGTCTACCTTAGTGATTAGGAGAGTAAGTGAATCGTCTAGTGAGTCCAACATGTCAGGCAGTATAGATTCCGTACTCCTTAAGAGATTTGATGAGCTAGCAGGATAACTAGGTGTCATAGCCCAAGAAAGTAGAACTACCCGCGAGGTCCTGACAGACTTCCAAAATGTCACCAAGAGAGGCTCGCTAGGCTTGAGGAAGCGCGTGCTACAACTCCGCCGCCGCAAGGTCACGAAAATGGTCATGGACACATCGTTTATCGACCCCCACCTCAACCTGTGCATGATCTGAATGCGCAATACCTGAGGAGCATTAAGGTTGAAACACCAACCTTTGACGGTAAGCTCGACCCACAAGTTTTATTGGACTGACTGAAGAATATGGATTGCTACTTCGATTGGTACGTCTTGACGAAACCGTGAAAAGTCAAGTTTGCAGCAATGAAACTCACCGGACCAGCCTGCCAATATTTGTCCAACCTTGAAATGTTAAAACATATTAGAGGCGAGTTACCAATTTTAACTTGGTAAGAAATGACCGATGATCTAAAAAGAAAATACCTTACGCCATCATTCTATCAAAGATTGCTCGACAAGTGACATCGTTTCACTCAGGAAACCAAATCTGCAAAAGAGTATGTTGCTCAATTTAACGAATTGTTTACTCGATGCAGCACCATTGAGAAAGATGCACCAATGAAAGTCTTATCAAAGTTTAGAGCTGGATTGAGAAGTGACCTCCAAACCGAACTCTTTGCTAGAGGAGTAGACACCCTTGAGAGGGCTTACGCCTTAGTTCAAGATTTGGATGAAGCTAAATCCCACTAATCTCATAGGAGTCAAGATTTTCGAACTCATTCCTCCCAGTCCTCTCATGCCCTACCTCTAGTCAATTTCAGAGTCGACCTAACCCTATTTCTTCCCAGCCTAGAGTCGACCCCAAGGGCAAGGAATCAGAGAGATTTCTCCAATATTGGTCCTCACGTTAAGTGCTACAAATGTTAAGGGTATGGATATGTTTTAGCGAACTGTCCGACTCGTCACAAGGTCTCTATCATCGATAGCCAATATGAATATGAACTTAAACTTAATAAGGATGAGTTTGTCCATCAAGTTGACGATGATACCGATGATTTTAAGGATGATATAGATGATACTGTCCTAGGTTGTCTTAGAAAAATTGAGATACCTATCATATCTGTTGTTAGATGTGTCATCTTTCAACCTAAGGCTGTTAATGATTGGAGACGTACTTCCATCTTACACACGTTCACAAAGATTGGCAATAAGAATTGCAAAATGATCGTGGACAGTAGAAGCTGCATTAATGTGGTCTCCCTAGCTATGATAGCTAAGATTGGTCTTAAGGTCGTACCACATTCTAATCCATACAAGATATCATGGATTAATGACATTACACTTCATGTCCAACAGAGATGTTTAGTTCCTCTTCAATTTGACATTTACAAGGACAAAGTTTGGTGCGGTGTTCTAAAGATGGATGTGGGTCAAGTTATTCTTGGAAGACCCTGGTTTTTTTGATAACATGCTATTATTCGAGCATGACGGGAAGAAGGTCATGATCCTTCCTGTTCAGCCAAAAGGTAGCAACTAGCAGCCCGATCCCGTTAAGTCTTCCAAAGACGTTAACCTAATTGGAGCCAAAGAGATCGATCGTGAGCTAACCAATGGAACCCTATTTTTTATTCTCGCTACAAGAAAAGCTCCTAAAGATATTACCGATGTGGTTCCTCCAGAAGTCGCTCCTTTGTTGGAAGAATTCTCTGATGTCTTCCCTGAGGACCTTCCGAACCAATTACCTCCGATGCGTGACATTCAACATGCAATTGATATCGTTCCGGGAGCAACCTTTCCCAATTTACCTCACTAATGGATGAACCCCAATGAACATGCAGAACTGAAGAGGCAAGTTAATGAGCTGCTGAAGAAAGGCTTTGTGATGAGTCCTTATGCGGTCCCGGCATTACTGACATCAAAGAAAGATGGAACATGACGTATGTGTGTGGATAGCCATGCAATTAACAAGATCACGATGAAGTACCGTTTTCCCATTCCCCGGTTGGATGACATGCTTGATTTAATATCTGGAGCCACTATTTTTTTCTAAGATCGATCTTAAGAGTGGCTACCATAAGATTCGCATCCGTCCCGATGACGAGTGGAAGACCTCTTTCAAGACGAAAGACAGATTGTATGAATGGATGGTCATGCCCTTTGACTTGATTAATACTCCGAGCACTTTTATGAGAGTGATGACTCAAGTACGCCGCCCCTTAACGGAAAAATTCTTGGTGGTATACTTTGATGATATTCTTATTTACAGTAACTCTGTGAGCAACACGTAGACCGTCTGCGTCAAGTCTATGTTGTGTTAAGAAAAGAACAATTATATGCCAATCCTAAGAAATGTACTTTTCTTACACACCAAGTCATTTTTTCTAAGATTTATGGTTTCTTTTGAAGGAGTATCCACTAACCCTAAAAAAGTTAGAGCTATCGAAGAATGGTCCGAAACCAAGAACATTAGAGATGTTCGAAGCTTTCATAGACTCACTATTTTTTTATCATTGGTTTATAAAGGGCTTCAGCACCATCATAGCCCTTATTACCGATTGCTTGAAGAAAGGTGAGTTACAGTGATCACAAGCTGCTACCAAGACATTTGGGAAGATCAAACAAAGAATGTCGCAAGCACCTATTATGCGCCTACCCGATTTTTCTAAGGTCTTTGAAGTTGCGTGCGATGCCTCTGGTATTAGTATAGGTGAAGCTCTATCTCAAGAAGGATATCTCATTACTTACTTTAGTGAGAAATTGAATGATACAAGGCAGCGCTATTCCACCTATGATAAAGAAATCTATGCGGTGATACAACATCTTCGTCACTGGCGTCACTACCTGCTACCAAAAGAATTAGTTATATATTCTGACCATGAGGCCCTTCGATATATTCATTCCCAAAAGAAGCTGAATGCTAGACATGGTCGTTGGGTTGAGTTCCTCCAGGACTACACCTACACGATTGATCATAAAGTGGGAGTAGAGAATAAGGCCGCAGATGCACTCAGTCGCCACATGCACCTTCTTTCTATTATGAGTGCGGAAGTAGTCAGCTTTGAGAAAGTCAAAGAACAGTATGAGTCGTGTTCTGATTTTAATGAAGTTTACACTTTGTTGAGTGATGGAGAGACTCGTGAAATAGATGGCTTTCTCCTGAAGGATGGATATCTTTTCTATTTTCACAAGTTGTGTATTCCCAACAACTCCCTGAGAGAATTTTTGATTTGGGAACTACATGTTTGAGGCATTGCAGGATATTTTAGGAATAACAAGACTGTCGAGGCAGTTAAATGTCACTTCTATTGGTCAAATATTAAACATGACGTTGTTAGGCTAGTGAGTCGATGTCATACCTGCCAACTGGCTAAGCAACGTAAGAAAAATACTGATCTGTACACTCATCTCCCTGTCCTAAATTGTCCATAGCAGGATGTCAGTATGGACTTCATGTTAGGACTTCCAAAGATAATTAGAAAACACGATTTTGTCCTTGTTGTGATGGGCTGATTCTCCAAAGTGGCTCACTTCATACCGTGCTTCAAAACTTCTGATGCTTCTCATGTGACCAAGCAGTACTTTAACGAAGTTGTTAAACAGCACGGAAACAATTGTCTGAAAGGGATGTTAAATTTACTAGTTATTTTTGGGAAACCCTTTGGCATAAAATGGAAACTAAACTTTAATTCTAGACGGCCTTTCATTCCCAGACCGATGGTCAAACTGAGGTAGTTAACGAGAGCTTAGATAACCTTTTGAGATCGTTAGTTGGTGAGAATCTTAGGGATTAGGATCAATATTTGCCTATTGCTGAATTTGATTATAATAACTCTGTAAATAGGTCTATAGGTGTTAGTCCAGCTGAAGTCGTATATGGTTACAAACCTAGACAGCCTATAGATCTTGTCCCCATGTCTGCACATCATAGAGCGTCTGAGTCAGCATCAGCATTTGCATCTCGCATTCATGACTTGCATAAAGAAATCAGTAAAAAGATCAACAGCAATGCCAACTATAAAATGCGTACAAATTTAAAGGATGTTCAAAGAATTTAGTGTTGGTGATTATGTGATGGTCCGGATACGTCCGGAACGGTTTCCTCCGGGAACTGTTCAAAAGTTGCATAAACAAAGTGCAGGGCCTTTCCTTTCAAAATTCTTAAGAAAATTAATAATAATGCTTACGTTCTCGACCTTCCTGAAGGTTTTAATATTGGTTCGACTTTTAATAATGAGAATTTAGTAGAGTATAAAGGCCCATATTTTAACCCTGACAACCCACTGGTTGATGAGCCTACCCCTGAGCCTATTTTTAAGAGCTCCCCTTTACCGCTACTTCCTCAGATATTACCCTCATATATAGCACATAACATTGATAATATTATTGATGATAATATTATTTCTACTAGTGATGGTGGGTATTCGTAGGTACTTGGTGCGTTGGAAAGGTCGACCTAAGTCTAATGATACCTGACTCGATCGAGGTGATTTACAGAGGCTGGATCCAGATCTTCTTTAGTATGACAGCCGTCCTGACTTGCCCTCGACAGGATCGGGTTCTCTCCCACCTGGGGAGAATGATGCAGACATCCAGGCACGTGCACGGGATTTTTGACATGTTTATCAACGCAGGAGACGCCGTGTTTCAGCTTTGCATCGGATCCCTACTATGTGGTTTTGATTTTCGGTTTAGTAGTTAATTCAGTTTTATTTAGTTTAGATATGAATTTGAATTATGGTTTGATTTGGTAATTAGTCAGTTTTTGGCATTTGAGTGATTTTAGGGATTTCAGAATTTGTTTGAGTGATTTCAGAGATTCCAAATATGTATTTTCTTTTTCTTTTTAAGCATGACTGTAATGAGAATGACGTAATGAAGATTTTGAAAATTATTTGCAAATTACCTGATTGCTTGAGCGTGTGAAACGCGGGTGTGAAACCTAGCATGCTTCTCCCTGTTCTTCGCCTCCATAAGCCGTTAGCCGCCGCCTTTGTCTCCTCCTCAACGACCGCACTCAACCCCCTGTTTCCCCGCCGCTTCAAGCAACCATGTCTCATTCCCTGCTCTCCTCACCTTTGAGTAGTCGCGTCACCTCTCCCTCCTCCTCCGCCATCCTCGAATAACCCCTTCGCCTCCCAACCCTCCTCTTCCTCCGCTCCCTAAAACCCTAGCCACCACGCCCTGAAAATCTAGCCGTCACAGGCATCAGCCACGCCTCCGAGCAATTCGTCGTCATCCTCAGTCACACCGTCGATCATCTCCCTCAGTCACACCGCCGAACAGCTCTATATGCATCATCTCGTCGCTCACGACGCTCCATCGCCACGGTGACGCCATCGCCTTCTCTTCCCCTAGGTTCGAAGAGAACGCAGAAGAGATCAATCGGTTCTGATTTCTTTTGATCAGATCCGACCCGATTTAGTTAGGTCTGATTCCGAGTTCAGATCCAACCCGCATTAGCAACAGACCCGTTAAAGTCTCATACTTGATTCAAAGGCGATTCAGATCCGTTTGGAGTCCAACTCGAGTTCAATTCGAGTCCTATTTACGCGATCCATTGGTGTATGACCGATCTTGCAGCCGAAGACGTCCAGTTCGTGTACGATCCCGAGACCGGCGGGATCGATTTTTAGTTTTCTCAGTGGTTCGATTATCAGCCCTTCGACACTCCCGCTGATTACATTGATCGTGTGATTCCTCAAATTGCTAATAGCATGGAGAACCGTTTGGGTATTAGTTCGTGGCACAGATGCTTCCATCCGGACACACCGCTTCACCCCAGTTACGTAGCTCTCGGAGAACTCCCTACCCTCATATTCGACATCGTTGCACCACCTCCAGAGATCCCTCACTTCGAACCAGTTCAGATCAACAAAGGTTTTGTTTTCTTTCGACCCAGTATTTTAGGAACTGCTTTCGCGTGCATGTTGTTATCAATTTTAATATCAATTACGATTGTGTTGTATACTGCTTGATTAGTGAGCGAGTGATTCTGTTATTGCGTATATTTGTTGATCTAAATATTACAAGTCAAACTTTTATTACGAGAACGAATCATTATCTTTATTTTTCTGAATAATTTACAAAGCCGTAAACTTAGTGTTAGACCCTAGAGGGGGGTGATTAGGGTCTTATGCTAATCTAATCCGATTAAATGCCAATTAAAATTACTTAACAAATATATTCTTGCAAGATAGATATATGATAGATATAAGCAAGAATAAACAATATGAACAATAAGATATATCCTATATGATAGAAATATGTGCAAGGATATATAAACCAACACAAGATGATATATCCTACCAAAGAGATGTTCAATATGATATATGCAAGGATATGTCAACTAACACAAGGGTAAACAATATGAACTAGATAGTGGATCATATAAATAATGAGCTAATGACAATGGCAATAAGAAATATAAACACAAGTATAAATAAACGCCAAAGCACGCTCAAACACACAATATGATCACGGAGTTCGGACCTTCCGTCCTACGTCTCCGCTCCCCACTCCCGAGGAGAAATCCACTATCACAATCCGGTTTGGAAGCCGGAACTTCTACACACCTCACAGTGTCGGTTTTCAACGCTCACCGAACAACGTCACTCCTCACAATTTTCTTCACGGAGTTCAGTCCCCTCGACCTATGTCTCCGTTCCTCTCCTCTAGGAACTACACACTCAGTTTTCTAGCTCACCGAAAACTTTACAATCTCACAAAGTAACAAATATGAATTTGTTCTCTACAATAGATGAGAACACAATTAAAGCACAACTCAATGTTACAATCACTCACCACCCAACTATACTATGTATGTAAATACTAAAAGCTCAATGTGGGTGTGTGTAACAATGAGTAAATAAAATCAATTCAACTAAACTCAAATATAAAATCTAGCTTAAGAGCAATGATAATCAAACAGTTATATAAGTATAAAGCTAGAGTTTGAGTTTAGAAAAAACTTCTCTAAAACACAAAGAAGATGATGAAGAAGATTGAGAAAGAATCCCCCAATCTGTAGTAAAGCTTCCTCCTTTGTAAACAAAACCCAAACACACTTAAACCAAACTAAAACTGTTTAAACCCTTGTTTAATACTTGGTTTAAAAACTTCTTTGATTAACTCTTGAAAAGACATCAGCAATGGGTATTTATACCCTCTCACAACTCAGCCAAAAACCCAAGTCAAATGACAAAAAAAAACCCCAAGGCAACGGTCAAAAAACTAGCCGTTAGCAGCTGACAAAACACCCGTCGGTCGACCGGAAAAGTCATCGGTCGACCGAAAATTTCATCGGTCGACCGGTCCGGTCAACCGACAGCTTTCTGTCAGCCCAGTGAAGTTTTGACCTCAGGTTCGGTCGACCGGACCGGTCGACCGAATTCTGACATCCCAGAAAACAGATTTTTGACACTTTTAAATAATTTGTAAAATATTCATTTGACTTCTGAAAATTATGAAATTTTGGGAAATGTTTATAAACATGATAATAAACAAGTTACAAAAAGAATTTTCCAAATTGCATTTCCCATTTGTGAAAAATCATCATTTTGCAAAGTGGTTCAAAATACGAAAACGTAAACATGTGAAATTTGATATTTTGGTTAAACCATGTTTTGAAACTTTTGTAAAATGATTTTATAGACTTAGTAAAATATGTATATGAATATTGTTAAGTCCAAAAGCTAAGAATATGATATTTTCACAAAATTGCATATTCAATGCAATATATTCAAAACACTAAATATGATTTTATTAAATATAAGCTTGTTAAAAGAGAAATCATATGTAGGCATATAAACATGAAACAAAATAGTATTTTCCAATTCTATTCATTTGTTTCATATATAAACTCGAAAATTATTAAACCAATAACATATATGTATATATATATAACTATATATATACAAAAACCAAAACGTGTATGTGTGTATATGATTGAGCTTAAAGTACTAACACACATAATATAAAACCTAAACTAAATTACCCAAGCTTGATCTTGATCTTCATTGAGCTCAACTTGGTACACGTTGCGGATGAAGCTAAACTTGGATCTTGAACTTGAATTGTATTGCTTCACTCCACATTTCCGCCAACCTCCTCTTGATATGATCGTGTAGGCTTAATCCATTAAACCTCCAACAACGTTGTTTGTCTACAAAACATAGGAATGCACAAATACTAGACAAACAACATTAGTAGTAAATTGTTTGTTAAACATCATCAAAACAAGAAGGCCAACACTTAGTACATTGCAATTTCATTTAAAATCATCTAGAGCTTCACTTTCTTCTCGAGTGTCCTGCCTAGATCGATCGTTGATTTAGTGAAACATTGTTATCGTTGTTCTTCATACTTGCATCACATTGTTTCACATAAGAAAGAGGACAGGATACCTTAGTTCCCAGCCATATGATCAGTGGCACCTATATCTATAATCCAAGTATGAGACGAAGATGATGTAAATAAAGATAAAGGGGCACCAGCCCTTTTAAGAGTAGCGGATAAAGAGATAGACGATGTTTGTGAACTTTGGTACTACTGAAATAATTAAAATTGCTGAAATTGACGCTGCAACTCCACATCATGGAATAGTGACTGTGGTTGAATTTGACTATCTGATGAAGTGAGATTGTCCTCAACAGTCATATAAGCACCCTTGGCCTTCTTCTTTTCTAATTCAGGATAATTATATTTGAGATGTCCTGGCTGATGGCAGTAGTTACAAATCTTCACTGAGTCATCGCCATGAGCATGTCTGCCTTGAGATGAACCTCCACGAGCACCTCGTTGATCACCTCGGCCTCCAGAACGACCAGTGTGGTAACCTCCTCCCCCTTCAAAGTTTCCTCTACCCCTTTCAGAACCACCAGTATGACTTTCTCGTCCATAAGACTACCAACTCTGAGTGACAAGCGCAGAGTGATCCGCAGTGGATGTGAGTGGCTGTGTAGGGACAACGTCCTTCAGAAAGTGATAAGTCTCAGTCATAAAACTAATGGCGGAGCTCCCCATGATTTGTGGTCGAGCAGAGGAGTAAATGGAATCTAGAATGCCTAAGTAGGTGAGTATCATAAGCTTGTTCTATTGGTTCTGCATTTGTTTTACATCCCCAGTAATAGGAAATTTTTGACAAAGTTCCTCAGCCAGACGATTGAACTCACCATAATGATCATCCATAGGTTTACCATCATGTTTCTTATGAAATAGCTCTTGAATTACTTCATATGCCCGATTAATATTACTACTACCCCCATAGAGATCTTACAAAAAATACCAAAGTTCCTTCACTATCATACAATGAAGAACTAAATCTTGAATTTTAAGCTTCATAGTATTAAGAAGTTGATGCAAGAGGACACTATTGTCCAATATCCAAGATTCTGGTACCAGAGTAGGAGGGTCTGTCAACAAATAGCCTGTTTTGCCTCGGCCTACCACGTAGATTTCAATAACACGCTTCTATTGAAAATAGTTAATTCCATCAAGTTTTCGGTCAGTGATTCTACCAGAAAATATCTCCAAAACTTTCGTCTGGACCGTTAACTTAGAATTCTTGAGTTCCTCAGATTCGGTCATCATGAAACAGACGACTAGAGTTTAAGACAATACCCTCCACAAGTTGTACTACAAAATAAAAACAATCAAAATATGTCCAAGTTTAAGAAAATAAGTCTTGAATTAGCCAGTAGGCTGAACAAGTCCAAGAACACGAAGGTTTAAGTTTAAACCCGAAGGTTAAAGTGCAAGAACCCGAAGGTTAAAGATCAAGAACCTGAAGGTTAAGATGGAACCCGAATGTTTTTTTACAGGACAACTCGCAGATCTGATTTAGATCCGAAAACAAAAAGAAAGCGGCGAGCGGCGGGCCTGACGGCGGCCAGCGAAGGTCTCATGGTGGCGGCGGTCATCAACGGCGAGCGGCGTCGGTTGGGAGTTGTCGCGTCAGGTGAGATAAGCTAGAGGATGAGGACGTGGATCTGATGGACGAGGACAAGGAGTTGTCGAGGAAGATGAGGGCGATGACGATGGTGAGGACGAGAAGGCGGCTGTAGGGTTTTGGCGGCTAGGGTTTTGGAGAGAGGCGGCTAGGGTTTTGGAGAAAGCAGCTAGGGTTTTGACGGCTAGAGTTTTGGAGAGAGGCAACTGCCTAGGGTTAGGGTTAGGTTTAGGAATTTGAATTAGTATTAGGGTTAGGGTTAGGGATAGGCTCTGATACCATGTTAAAATTTGGAGAGAAAAGAGTTTCTTGGGAGAGTTTTCTCTCACTCTATACTTTATTATTTATAGAGATGGATTAGTTACAAATTAGTCTCACATGTAATGTGGGACTAAACTAATGCTAAACTAATACTCATACTCTCTTCTAACAATCCCTTAGACATGTAATGAAGGAATTAAATATACACTACAATATTGTCTGATTATCTAACAAATCAATCTATATCACCTACCAGTAAGTAATGACTAAAGACTATAGTTAAGACAATATTACCATTAAAATGTGTAAATCTGTTCTCAGATTGAAATTATACAAGCTTTCATGTACTAGGAAGTTAAGAGGATAGAGCTTTTTCTCAAAGTAATCTAGATCACCATATTGTATACTATTTAGTTCTATTTACAGACAGCCTAAACCACAGAATTTTCAAGATAGGAAAGTTCAGGGAACTAATGATACATACTTGCTTAAAAGCTAGTTGAGGACTGCCAGAAGCCCGTTAGAGACAGAGGCCTTCAAAGTAGGGGATACAGGAGATTCTCCAAAGAAAGCATCAAAGAGGGATGAAGTCACATTTACTGACTCGATTTCAGCATCTATATTGCTAGGAAATCCATCAGATGAGATGGAAACCTGTAAATACCAGAAAGTTCAACAAAAACTCATGTTACACGTTTTCAAGTAACCAATTCTTCATATATCATGGAAATACAGCTCAGCCAATATAATATTCTGAGTAATTACCAGCATCTTGGATGGCTCTATCCAGGTTAGAAGTATGAGGGTTCCTTTATTAAGATCACGGCCCTGAAAGGTATTGCGGAAATGTGACAGTGCAGATTCATCCACAGCTGTGGGTTCCTTGATCCTCGGAGAAATGACATCATTTAAGGCATTCCAAAAGGTCTTACCATCAACATCTCTTACTAACATTATTTTTAATGATTTTGCAAAGGGTGCTGCAGGATAAACGAATAAATCGGTTTGAATTGAATTTTTTTTTTTCTTTCCATGAAAAAGAAAAAGTAAAACGTCAACTGGTGCTACCATGGAAAATGGAGCTGAAAACTGAGGAATCCTTCAAAACATCGTCAGCTGACTTCCCTTTCCAGGACTCTGACAATTCTCTGATAGAATAATTGGCATAGAATCCTGAAGCATAGACTTTCACACCAATAATTGCAAAAACCTTTTCTCTATAACCTGCACTTGCAAAAACTCAGTGAGATTATTAATATTCAACAATCTAATTGATTTATTTTGGAAAATGCTAGAATTTCTCATTTTCCTCAATATGTGGATTTTCATCTTTGGGAATTGGTTGATACCTCTAACCTAGAAACAGAAAGGGTGAGGAGTACCATACTCAGACGCAATTAATTTAGCACATTGCATAAGAACCAGAATGGGAATGTGCATACTTCCGATTAAGCAGAATATTGCAAGTGAATCTACCCTCATGAATGTACTTAATAAAGATAGTTTTCCTTTGATGCGCCCATATGGTAAGGCACAAAAGAAATTACAACAATCTCCTAAAGTGAAGCAAACATGATAGCATTCACAGGTGACAGCTTGCTTTAACGCCCTCTCAAAATCTGAAATCTAGTTTACATGCAAAACAAGTTGAAATAAGAAACAAAACGAAAGAAATATCTACTAGAATAATCCAAACTCTTTGGGGGTTTCGCTTGCAATTGAATTGCCTTGCTTTCATATCACTGGCTCACATCTTAAAATAAATAAATAAATATTGTTCGTTCTATCAATTGTTTAGATGTGCTGCTTAGAAGAGTGCTTAGCCACGTAAACGTGATTGGACTGCTTCACATTTGTAACTTATAGATAAAGAATATTTCTTTCTTATAGGTTTTCTTTAAGTTTTTCTTTCGTAGAACTTTCCACGGATAACCTACAAGTCTACAACATGCACACATGTGCAAAGGGAGGGAGGGGATTCTTAACATGGTACAAAAACAAGGTTAGTAATTCTACTGTAAAAACGCCCCTGCAATACCTCAGGACCGTTGACAGGTCAACTACCACAAGTGTCTACTTTGTGCTCGCCCCTGCCTTCCCAAATAAGAACCCTCATCTCTTGGCACCACAAGTTGTTTAGCAATCAAATATAAAAAAAAGGCCCCTCCTCTTTTCTCTTTCCAAGTAAGCTGCTCTTGTGGATAAGATCTTATAAACTCTGATTCGCATATTATCAATGGGAATCTACCAGTCAATCACCTCGATGCATGGACATGGCCACCATGAGTCTACTGCATTCTGATGCAGTCACCAATATGCAGTCGCCAGCCCACCATTCAAACATTGAGTGAGCACGAATAAATCACCGGCCCACCAAACCCAACTCACCTATCATTGACCGTGCATTGCGATTCCAAATTTATTTAGAAAGAAAGCATTCTTCTATCTCTTCATCCCATCCAATCAGAAGAAATTTGGGCATCCAGCAAGTATTTTCTTGGTTTCACACCATTCTAGCTATCACGATTCAAAATGGTAAAAATGTTTGATTTAGACTTCAGACAAATACAGCAAACTATGGTCTAACAAGCAAAGTTTTAAGCTAATTGTTTATAAATTTTGCAACAAGCTATGCCATGTTGCATTTTTCAGTGTTTCTAATATTCCTTATTGTCATAGCAACAATTTATCTCCAACCTATGCGATGATCCTGCACGGATTGCATCCTTATTTCACTACTCTAATAATCTACTGCATATTTCACTATTCTAATAATCTACAGCATCCTATGCTTCAATTTGTCACCCTATCCGGTTATGCCATATGCCATAACCTCAGGCAAATTTTAATAAGCTCTCACATAACGCTCTGCCTTGGTTTCTTCTGATACCTGCAGAAGAATACCTTATCCTCTGTTAAAAAGACTTAACTTTTCATCAATCATACTACTAAATCAATTAGCTCGTTGTACCCATTCAAATGATGTGACCAAATGAAACATTGTTCTCTGAATAATTATATATCTAAAACAAGATAAAAGTTTCCTTTACAATTTTAAGTCCCAATTAATGTTGTGTGATAAAAACAAGACAAAAGTTGAGGGACGGTGAGAGGGTCTGGGATGTATTGGCAAAATATCATCTGAGTCTTTAATGTTTGGTAAGTCTTCAGCGGGATCCCTAACATTGCTTCCGTCATCAACTTAGGTCTTTTTTACACACTTCCATTAAATCTTGCTAACATGGCAGCGGTGTGTAGGATCTGCTCTAATACACACTAAAACACTAGAGGGAGGTGAATAGTATTCTTTTAAAATTTATGCAAAGTAGATTATAAATTGCAAGAAAGATAGGAACAATCACAGAAATTTGTAATCACAAACACAAGCTTTTATACTGATTCCACCTCCTCGATGTACATCCAGTCCCCAAGTAAATCCCGCTTGAGAGTTCCACTATGATTTTAAAAACTATTACAAAATCAAAAAAGCAAACCTGACCAATTTGCAAGACCATGCAAATTACACACAATCTCTTCACCAAGAGATCACAACTCTCACGGAGAGAACATTTTTTGAATCAACAACACAATTCCTATAAGCCTTGAATATGTAGTGATGTGTACCAGTGGCTTTAGGAACTTTTTAACCTCTGAAAAATGCCTTAATACTTTGTATATGGGATGAAGATCAAAGGCTATTTCAGAATTCACTTTTCTCAACCCTTAGGCAAAAATCTGAATTTTAGAACTCTTGAGAATGCATAAATGTTAAAGCTTATGGATAAGAATGAATGGTGTAAATTTCTGAACTTATAACCTATTTATAGCCCTTGAAAAGTGAAAGAAAAGATAGAGAGAGGAAAACTCTTTTTTTTATTGTATATA
>BQKN01000818.1:0-32156 GCA_022839385.1 Asparagus kiusianus
AAATTATCCCATTATCCCAATTTTTACACCAATGAATAACACCCCCTAACTATACATGAAGGGGGTTCTCTAAAATTAACCCCAAAAGTTAGTATTCACACACTTTAGTCCAAAAAGTTTAGTAAGGGGGTTATTGGTTTGGACAAGTAGGAGCTAAGTGGGATAATTGAGTGGTGTAAAGTTAGATAATATAGAATAATTGAACAATTTGAAGTTTTGATTTGACAATTCATGTGGAATAATTAGTGATGTGACACCTTATTAAAGTACAATATTTATTTATCAGTTAACTCTAAATTAGTTTACCTAATTAGTTTAGTATATTATTTGGTATGTTATTATAATATAATACATTATTTCACTTTATACTAAAATATAATATAATATATTATAATTACTAATTAATTATATTATATTTAATGTTATTAATTAATATAATATAATATATTATAATAATATGATATATTACATAATAATTGAAATAATATACAAGCAATATATTTAATACAATATTTCAATAATATAATATTTAATCAAATATTATAATATTTTGTTTTATTTTATTTTATGATAATTACTATAATTTAAATAGAATAATTGATGACATGACTCCTTATTAAAATATAACATTTATAATAACCATAATGTATTATTAATATGTTCAATATTATTAATTAAAAAATATTATTAAATAGTTTATTATATTATATTAATTATATATATTATCATACTTTAATATGTATAATAGATTATTATAATTTTTATTATTTTAATAAAATATTATTGACTATTAATTAAGATAATACAGTATAATAGAAAATAGTAAATAATTATATAATAAATTATATTATTATATAATTAATATATTATTATATTAAATATATAAGAACTATATTATAATACAATAATTTATAATACTGTAATAATATTTTTATTTTAACTAATAAAATATATAATAATATAATGCTAATATTATAATATATAAAATATTATTAACTAATATGTAATAATGATATATAATAACGTTATATCATATAATATTATATAATATTTTATTATCTTACGTTATTATAAAATTTTATAATATAATATAATTAAGATATATTATATATTACAATGCAATTAATATATATTAGATATTTAATAAATTAGTGTTTTAAAATTATCACACTTTTCTCATGATTGTCCCAAAGTTTAGAATGAGGTAACTTTTGGAGGTTGGGACAAAAAATTTGTATTGAAGTGAGATAATTTTGTGAAAAGTGGAGATAATTGTCTCAATCTCATTATCCTAATGAATAACTTCTTTAAGTAAAATCTCAATTCCATTGTCCCAGTAAATACACTACCACGTTTTTGCTCTATGACAACGGTTCCGTGGCAACGGTTTGTAAGCGTTGTGCTTGACCCCTAACGTGACGGCTCAACAATGCTTTTAATTGTTGCGTTTGGATTTAAAAGGTAGTTGCATTTGGAAGCGTTGCGCTTGGCTAGTATTTTGGGCGTCGAGCCTTTAAAGTATGCCCAAATATAGATCGTGGGGTATTTTTCTATAAAAATCCCCAAATTGCAACCCTCACTTTCTCTTCTTATCGCTGCTATTTACCAAACACATCCAATCTCTTCTCTTCAACGATCCCTCTCATATCCCTCTCCACCTTGGCCTTCGCCTCTGTCAACATCCCCTCCGACCTCGTTCTCGTCATCTATCTTCATAGATCCTCATTGTTAGTGTAAAACTGCCCTAGGATTAGGGTTTAGTCTTATCTCTTCGACCTACCGCCTTCACTCAAATCTGAGCTCAATGGTAAGATTGGATCTCTTAATATCTCAATCGTATCTAATTTGATAATTTTTATCCATGGCATTGTATCTAATGTGATCTCTAAATTTCTCAAAATTCTCAATCATATCTTATTCGATTTTTTGTTCTTGACATTGGAGGATAAGCTCCCAAATCCAGTGAGGGAGATTATGGTGAAGAAATTGGTCCTCAATATTCTAGTTGGAGAGAGCGGAGATCGACTCACCAAACCACTAAGGTATCCATTGTCATTCTTTTTTTAGCTTTAAGGCTTATGAATTATTGCAAAAAAGATTATGGTTAGCTTTAAGTTGCTTATGAAAGTTTAGACAAGCAGTTTCTTAATAATTTTGTCTAGTATCAAGTGGTGAAGGTGCCAGAATTAGCACCAAAAATACTGGAGTTTCCCCCCTTCTTTTAGGTTCACCATGAAAAGTTGTATTGTATTCTAACTAATCAATGACATTGTAGGTTCGTGCTATTAAAGCACCTAGATTCTAAAAAAAAAAGAAAAAATGGTCTGCAAGATCTTATTGCTGTGATTGTGGAAGAAGTGAGTTCAATTTCATCCAGTTGTTGTTTTTTTAAACTTTTTAAACTATTGGCACAATTTATGTTTTTTTATATACTAGTTGGATTGCACGTGCATTGCACGTGGTAAAATTTTTAATATTATTTTAAATTTTAGTTTTATTTAGGGAAAGATTTGAAATAAATTTATTGAATGAGTTGTATCTTCCAAACTACATGTCAGAATTGGATAGATAAAACATAAAATCGCGTATTTTTTTGAGACGAATCAATCAAACCTATTGCTAGTCGGTTTACCACCGTTTGTTTCATGCAATTCCCTCAGGTTTAGGAGATATCAAACTTTTTGTCAGCTTTTTACTACTTTTGATAATGTTTTAGAAATCTATTTTGATTTGAAAATCTGACTTGATCCTAAATTTGAATGTTTTATTTCCTTAATCATAGAGAGTCTTTTAATGATAGTTTTGTTCTCTCTGTTTTTAATAAAATCCCAGTTCTAGTAAGAGTCCTGTTTGTTTTTCTATTTAGGTAGAGTATAAGTCCTAGAGGCATAACTTTACATCAGTGAAATTTCTTATATTAATTTTCTTCGTGAATTCGAAATTCTTCATGAATTTAAAGATTGTTCTTTTTGAATTAAAAAAACAATCTTCAATGGATTCTGAGATTTATCAATTTCGCGCTGAGACATGACAGTATACTTTTTGATTGGATTGTAGTTACTTCTAAGCATAAAGATTATCTTGTGTCCAATGTGAATATGTCGGATTGTATATAAAGTACCTTGCTTCAACGAAAAATAAAAATCAACGTGTACAATGCTTGTAAAAACACAGTTCAGAAGAGTCTATTACCGAGATCCAACAACTTCAAGAGGCTACACCCATAACTCTTATAAATTACTCTTTAGTTATAAAGAAATTCCATCCCAATTCACTGTGGTTCAATAAACCAGTATTTTCTATAGCAAAATCAACGAAACTTTCTTCCATTTGTTCTTTCCTTTCAACCATCAGATACCATCAATAGGCGATGCACAAGCCAACTTCCTGCTACCGCGCGCTTCTTCTCTGCAACAAAAGACTTCACCACTCCCTCTCAAAAGAGAGCCCAAAAACATCGATCCACCCAAATACAAGGGTTACTACTTGCATTGTCTTGGCCTGAAGTTTTCCTCTGACAACAAGGAAGTCATAAGCCTCTCGAGCCTAATCGTACCAGGCCCATGAACCAATGATAATATAGATCAAGAAAAATAGCCAAAATAAGATAAGAAAAGGGAAAAGAAAGGAATTTATATAATTATCTCAGCAATGCAATCTGTTCCTCATTACTCATTAGTATTATACGTCGTCGTCGTCATTCTTATTAAATAGTATAAGTTGCTACATCATCATCATTCTTATTAAATAGTATAAGTTGATCTGTGATGTTGTTCTTCACCTAGTTTAATGAGTAGTCACAAGTCATACATGCTTACCTTTGAAAAGCAAGAGCCACTGGAAATAATGCTTGAAACTTGGCCACCTTTGTCCATAAATAAACGCATAGCCTCCTAAGCAAGTTTCTTGTTAGTTGAGGTAAACGCAAGAAAAGATTAGCACAAGGCTTGAGACTTCAACATCACTATAACATCATCTAGATCTTTCTCATGAAAATAATAGCTATACAGAACATGGATCCACCGAAAGTTTTGATAAAAGTTTGCAAGTAGCTATCAAATGTCAACCCTATAACTTCATGCCAAATTCGTACAAAAGAAAGAATAGACAAAAGAAGGGTTTTATATAAATCTTTTAGGACCAGTTAGTGGTTAAGAAGAACTGAATCATTGGATCACTTTAAACTCACTTAACCAAGAGGCAACTTAATCTGGATTAAAAAAAAAGTTAAAGGATGGGGAAAAAACAGAGACTATACTCTCTCAAGGCACATATAAAGTCAATGTGACATAACACATTTGCCATAAGGTTTGAGACACAAGAAGTTAATATGCATGTGTCATAGATGTGCACCCAATTCATAAAACGGTAACACAATCTTCTAATGAAGTGTAGTTTTGAAGAACTGTTAATTTTGTATTTAGTTATCTGATTGATTCATTAAGAGGCTAATTGAGTGGATCAGATTCAGACTAACATCGATCATGCAAAGCCATCATATATCAAAACGGATAACAGCACAAAATAATGACCTAAATAGTAGCATGCTACAATGAACATAACATACACAAAGAAACATGTACTCCCAGGTTACAGAACAAGAAAGGTAGGCTTACGTACCTACCAACTAATCTTTAAGATTTATTATCAGGGTTATAACTTATAAGTTCATAACTACTAGAAATTTGCATCAACTTACTGATAACTGATATCAAGTTATTGACATTGTAAAACCACCTCAATTATTTTGTGGGGCATCTTGGGGCCATGTTCAATACCTAATCCTATTTTTGGAGGAGGAGGAATGAATGATTAAACAACAAAATAGCCTTTATCCCAAATGTTTGGGATCAGCTACATGAATCCTATATTTTAACCATGACAAAAAGCACCCAAACATAGGATGATAAATTACATCAAAGTCACATGAAGTGAGTCTCTGATATTTGGGTTAAGGGGGTGAATGTAATCTAAATGCGCAATATTAAGTAAATCATCATGATGAATGTAATCTATATCACTATATGCTCATATTTAGGTATGAAGAATTGAAGAGAAAGCCACTAAGGAAGGAGTATATTTTGGTATATAGTAATTTGTTCAAGTAACCAAGGGAGCAAACAAAATAAGGAAATAAAAAAAACTTTTAACCCAAATATTTAAAACATCTCCTATTAATTATGCATCTACCGTATCCTTTTTTAATCATTTCAATTCATTTATTTATACGTCTACTCTCCTTGCTCCATTAATTCCAATTGCCACAAACCATCTTAACAAACTCTTAATGAGATGCACCCATTCCTTCTATTTTTATCATTTAATTGTAAATATAGGCAAGTTGAAGCAAAGGACAATTAATAGCATTATGAGTCACAAGTTACTCATATATCCACTGATATGCATTACAGAAGGTGTATAATAATTCACAACCCAAAACTGAATCCTTAAGTACTTGACAACTAAAACCAGTCATGAAACTTAATCATCCTAACCTGATATAGAATATTAGCAGACCCTTGAGATAACGAATCATTTGGTGGACATAATTACTAATGCTTCCCTGGGGTGATCAGTATCTCAATATCTTCTTGCAAAATATATATTCTCAAAGGATGACACATCTCTATATGTGAGTTTCGTTAAACATAAATTTAATTTATTGTCAGAATATAGTCAATAGGCAGTTGGTTTCTTCATGAAAAATCACTTGCAAACAAATCATCAGCCATATACCTACCTTTAATCTTCAAACTGACCGATACACAACCTTCATACTTCTTATGCCATGAATCAATTTCTCACACATGATTGAGTACACATCAAATTGTTGATCCTCCAGCATTGTGATTTTAAGCATGTTTGGGATCACAATAGAAAATCACTTGCAATTTTTTCTTTGTATTTGAGATTTTATAACCAGTTCTCTCAAACATACTTGCATATAAGGCAAATTGTAACCTTAGTGAGTCTCTAATCCAGAAATTAGATCTGTGTAAAAGGTAACCTATAGTAGCATCATGCAACCTTTTTTGTCAAGAAACTAATGTTACATGCAACTAATAAAAAGATCCATATCAATCCTAATATCCAGCCAATTAATCAATTAACATGCATTTCATGTTCAAATCAAGTTTTGAAACAAAACATTAACCTGTAAAGAGCTTAAAGGCAGTGGGCACACTCCTCCACTGAGTAATCCAGAACACATCCTGCTTCTTCAAAATGTATAGCCCTAGATCAATTGTCACCAGCTTTGCCCTCTGAAACCTGCACAAAACCCATCTCAACAATCCACGAAAACAAACACACACACACACACACACACAAACAAACAACAAAGCATACTCTTTCCATCCAGTGTTGCTAGTATGATCAATAAAGTTCAGATCCCTCGGAAAATACGAGAACATGAGCAACAGATCTACAATCAAACATCACAAAACCCAAATAAACAAACCCAAATCCAAAAAAAACCCAATAAATCAATCAAAACTTACCATCCTGGGTCACAAGCGGATAATCCGAGGCACTCAAATTAATAAACCAATCTCAATCCCAATCAAAGACTTTCACAAGAATATACCTAAAAGTAATTTTTGATGATATGGATGTAAATCCAAACTTATGATGTTAGAGTCGTGCTAAGTCTTCGTACTACCTAATGTATGAGTACATATATTCACCCATGAAAATTTGACAATCCCATAAAAAATCCAAAATACTCATTAAGGTTTCTACAAACTAAGGCTTGACAAGCTCCAAACACACCCTTTCCATAATGTTATAAGAATGTTATTAGAATCTACAAGCATTAAACTGTTAGTTTCTCTACGTTCATGACTTGATAAAAAATCACATTTTTCGTATACAAGTTAATTCCAATATCTAGTGTGCAAGAAGCAAGTAAAAATCTACAAAAATCAAACCCTAAACCAATAGTCAAAATTAAACAAGAATGCAACAGAAGCTTTGATACTCCATCTCTTGAACTGTTTTAGGTACATAGTTTACACTTTACAGAACTTACATGTTACTATACCCAGAATTTTCATAAAAACGAACCAACAACAGAAAATAAGCAATCAGGGCCAACTTTAAAAGGTCTAGTAAAATCACACCACGCCCTCCAAATCCTCAACTTCACGAAATTTACAAATCCTCAACTTCACGAAATTTACAAACTGACAATTCAAGATCTTTTCAGATCCCGCATCCACTAAACTCTATACATATTGCGAGTTCACATTACTTACGTTGCTAAAGTAAGAATGACTTTTTCCGCAAACTAAGTGCCATTCCAGACACTTTATATAATCTGTCCATATACAGTACAGATCAAGTAATCACATCTTCAAACCATAATAAATTTCCCCAAAAGATCACAATTATGCACTCAATCACAAGATTTCAACAGATAATGCATCAAAAAAAATTGAAACTTCACATAATCCCGATTTCAATTCAGGCTGAATACCTAATTCCACCTAATCTGTCTCCATCCAGTAGAAAACAAGAGAGAAAAGAAAACAACTAAAACCACCAATTCCCAAAGGTGAAAACCAAATCACTTCAAACCACACTGTATCTAACTCTAACACAATAAAACAAACAAATCCATAACAAAATCAAAATCAAAATTTATAAATTGATCAAGACATACCAGAAAATTTTCTCTTATAAAAAGCTTGCCCAATTTGTTCACTTCCTCATCCTTGTTGATGCCTAAAATCTGATATTTGAGGAGAAGATGGAACAGAAGGTTTCGGGATGATTAGGATAATAATAGTAAGCATCTGTTCAATTTTGTAACCGCTAATTGATGAGGCAGAGAGAGTGGGAATGAGTTGCCGGAGGAAAATCCTAACCGATAGAATGGAGAAGGCAAGGAATTTTAGGGATTTGGAGTTCTCTGATTCTGAGTAACGAAAAAAGAAAGGGTAACTTTGTTAAATTAATGACAGATGAAGGTTATTTTGGGTAGAAATTTTTTTCTAGCACTCCCTCTTTTAAAGGGAGAATGATCCTGATTAAATTATCGCATATAATGATTACCTATCTCATGTTTCTTTAGGAAGTAAGGGGTTTTATCCTTTGTTTGAGTATTTCTTAGGTAAAGCATTATTGGTGTTTTTGCTATGCAAAAAAGAAAAAAAGGAAAAAATAGTATTGGTTTATGGAGATGCCCATCACCCTTCATTTTGGTTCCTTTGCAGATCTTGTGTGTCGTGAAGGCCTGGCTGCCTGGAAACTCCTGATTTCAGATCTTCATATTGAAATTCTAAGTTCAAAATTCAAAAATTTTAATCTGGAACTTTTAATAATGAAATCTTCTTATAATTTTGAAATTGACGTTCATGTAAATGTAGGTCATCGCACTTACAGAAGATCTCTTAGCTACTGCAAAGCATAATGAAGAATTTGGTCTGGTGGGCCAAATAATGCAGATGCATTTCCCGAGTAGGAGATGTTTAGTAGAATTTCACAGTTAAACACCGTAAGTTCTTAAGATACTATGTATAATTAGCATGCCTCTTTATGTTAGCAATAGATCCACTTGACTTTGAAAAGTCAAGAAAAGTGCAATAGTTAAACAAAATCCTGTTAACGACACTATGAGCAATAAAAAGAAGAATCTTGGCTATCCTGAATATTGACTTCAAAGAAAAAGTTAAACATAAAGAGTTGATAATCACATTTTATTACAATTTTATACCTTCATTATCTATTTTATATGAATAAATATGACACTAATAATTTTTTTTATCTTTAAATGCAGGTTAATAAAGAATAAATCTCAAACTCTCATCTCTCAACAAAAACCCCTTGAATAAATGAAGAAATGAAGCAAAGAAGCCCATTGAAAAATCAATTGTCAAATTATCCAAAAGCCCAAAGCTAAAAAAAGAAGAAATGACAAAACCCAAAAGCCCAAGAGCCCAAGTCCAAGAACAAGAGAAAAGCTCGGACAGCAACAGGAGAGGACTGGGTATCGATGCCCGTATCGATGCCGGTATCGATACTGACGTACAGTTTGTTACGAATTAAGGACTAAAATTTGTTATTTTTGGATAAGATTTCAATCCAATGGCTCTCATTCACTGATGTTTACTATAAATAGGGGTAGAGAGTGAGGGGTTAGAGGGTGAAAAATTTTATAACTCCATTTGAAGAGGAGTGTTACTCTTAATTGAGAAAACCTTCCAAATTTGTAACTTTTGTTACAATTAATAAAAGAAATTTTCTCCACTTTAAATTTTTCTTTTCTCCTCTTTGTTGAATGGTGAGGATGGAGATGAAGAGCAATTTGAAGGTTTGTATTTTTTTATTTTTCTCTTTTATTTTTTTTAGTAATTTCTTTATTATTGCTTATTAGTTAGATTTACATTCATGCTTGTAGTGTAGATTTATTTTCTTATCTTTTTATTTCTTTTTGCACTTTAATTTGTAGAGTAGATTTATTTTATTGCATTTAATTTTTATAATTTATTTTATAGTTTAGATTTTAATTCTTTGTAGTTAGATTTATTTCTTGTTCATAGTTTAGATTTTTCTTTTCTTTTTCTTTTTGTAATTAGTTATTTTCTTCTTGCTTTTATTTCTTAAGATGTGAAATTAATTCTTGTAGGAATCTTAGAATTGTATGAAACTAGTCTAATTTCTTTTATATTGTATGAATTATTCTCTTTCACTTAAAATATTCATGTTTAGGATAATCAACTAGAAAACTAATTGGTAGAAGAAGAATTTGATAATCTATACTTATCTTAAATGGTTTGATAGGTTATGCTTATAAATTCTAGGATTACTATCTTGTTGTTATTCTTATCATGAATAGTAATTTTGACTTAGATGATAATTTGATAGGTTATATTTTCCTTAAACGGTTTGATAGTCTATGCTTAATAAATCTAAGTTGAAATATGATAAAAAGAGAATAGTTTGTATTTTGTAATTGAGATTAGCTAGTGGATTAAATTTTAGATTTCTCATATCTTTAATTGAATCCTCCATATTGACTTTCTTGAATTTTCTTTATATTCTTGATTTTATTCATTCTTCTTTCTTGCCTTGCGATTTTATTTATTCTTTGATTCTTTCTTCTCTCCTCTAAAATTCAACTTATTGTCTCTTGCATATATTCACAACAACCACTCATCACAATCACATTTATTCTTTAATCTTATTTTTGTCACGCACAAAACATAAGAACCAATTCCAATAATCTCTTAAAATCACTTTCCTCGTGGGATCGATATTTTTATACTATAACTTCATCAATTGTGCACTTATAATTTTGGTACATAATTATGCCGCATCAAGTTTTTAGCGCCATTACCGGGGAAGGTACTTAAATAGGATTTTATTATTTTGGTTCTTTAACTTGTGTGTTTTCTTGTGAAGGAACCGCTTGGAGCTTAAAAATCTTAGATTGAAGATCAAGAACTTGGATAATTGCTTTGAGGTAACTCATCTTTCTAGCGTTTTCAATTCCACCCTTTTTAGTTAGCTTCACAATTAGAGACAATTAGGATTTAAAAAAAATATTTTTGTTGACCATAATAAAATTCACCTTTCACTTGGACATTAACTAACAAGATAATAAATTCAAACAAGAGCTCTCTTCTCACATTTGATTGTTGTTGATCATAATTAAAAAAAAGATTTTTTTCATCCTTTTTAGTCGCTTTTAATCTCTAGGGTTGCATTTCATATAGTTAGTAAGCATTCACCAAAGTGATTATAACACTTGATTTGTCACATACTTAAAACATTCTTAAGGACAAAACCCCATAATCAAGATAAGGTAAGGGATTTCATCACCTTTCCTTAGCCCACAAATCACTAATTCCTCACTTCACAAACCCAAACCTCCTAAAACTCATTAGACGTTGGCCCCTAAGGACTCGAGCTCAATAAGGAACAAGAAATCCTTAAGTGAATCGGTTTAAGTTTTTTCAGATTAGTTGGTGTTTAATGTAAGGTTTAGGGGTTGCGTAAAGCACTCCGTAAGAAACGAGGTACTTAATTGATCTCTGATCACCCTCTAATACTATCCTTACCTGGCTAACTACCTGGGTAAAACTTTAATCTTTTCATTGTAGGAGTTTTTAGTTAGGAGCTGGTCTAGTTGAGTTAGGCTAAACCCTAGAATTAGAGTAATTGAAAAGTGATTGATTTGATTTGTTTTAGTTAGGATTTTTCTTTATTTTTTTTTTCTCATAAAAAAACTAATTTTTTTTCTTTCCTTAAAAAAAGTTGTTTTGGTGTATGTAAACTTGGGTTAGGGATAATCTCATTGTTTAATCCGTGTTGAACCAATTTAAGAAATTGCAAATCAACCCGTTCTCCAGGATATATGTTACCCCACCAGAAATGCAATTCCATCTTGCATAAGGCTTCCCGAAGTAAATGGAGTAAATTTCGAGCTTAGACCGCATTACATAAACATGCTTCCCAAATTCCTTGGTAATGAAACAGAAGACGCATATATTTTTATCTCGGAATTTAAGGAAGTGTGTATTATGATTAAAATGAGAGAATTAACCGAAGATGCAATTAAGCTCATATTTATTCCATTTGCTCTTAAGGATAAAGCTAAAAAATAGCTGTACAGCTTACCGACAAATTCCATCTCAGCTTGGGATGAATTTGTCACCATTTTTTTTAAGAAAATTTTTCCTATTCACAAAACGGTAAAGCTAAGGAACAACATTCAAAACTTCAAAATTATCCCGGGAGAGCCATTCTGGAAATATTTTGACCGGTTCAAAGATCTTTTAATCTAATGTCTTCATCATGGTCTAGAGAAATGACGATTGTGCCAAGTCATATATGAAGGATTGGACTATTCTTCAAAAATATCTTTAGAATCGATGTGTCAGGGAGATTTTATGAGGAAAATACAGATGAAGCTTGGGAATTCCTAGAAAGTCTATCCGGAAAAACAATACAGTGAGAACACTATGATGATAGGGTTTTATCAGTTCCCCAATCTAAGTCTAGTGGTCTTTCCCTGGAGTCAAACATTGTTTCTGGAGCAAAGATGACAACAATTCTGCGGTGGTTAGAAGCCTTAGAAGTTAAGGAACGAGCTCCAGCTCAAATCAATCATGTTTCTGCCCCGGGATGTCATAACTGTCAGTCTTCTGCCCATGTTTCAGAGGAATGCCCTCTTCTAGGAAACAACCATGCATTAGAACAGATGAGCGTTGCATTCCAGCGTCCTAGAAATGATCTATTTTTTTTAACCTACAATCCAAGTTGGAGAAATCATCCTAACTTTGCATGGAATCAAGGAAATTTTCCTGGAAATCAAAACATCATTCCCGCGTCTAACCTACAATTCCCTAGGGGAAATACACTTTCATTCAATGCACCAAATAATTTCCAACAAGCTAACCCAGTCTTTCCAACCCAACATCCTCATCCTCACCAGCCTACAAATCCTTCAAATTCTGATCATGACAAACATTTAAGTGTCTTAGAAAAGGGTTTAGAAGCTATGATCAAAGCTTCTACACTAACTACCAACATGTTGACCCAGTTATCCACCACTCTAAATTCCTTCATGCAAACCACCGGCCAAGTGCTCAACTCGAACACTCAAGGCATAGCCCGGTTAGAAACCTAACTTGGGCAACTAGCCACTGTCGTGAGTGAGAGAGAAAAAGGAAAATTCGCAAGTCAACCTGTTGCAAACCCTAAAGACAATGGATTCGGTTCATCTCATCCAGCTCATGTGAATGCAATTCACACACTAAGACCAGGGAAACAAATAGACAATCAGGTTAGAACACCACCGGATCAAACCCCTTCTCCCATCCAACACACTCCTTCCGATGAAGCAATTCCTTCCGATGATCAAAACGCTGAACATGAGATTAAGCCTGATCTAGATAGGTATAGGCCCGTTGCCCCCTTTTCAGATAGACTCAAACTTAGGAAAAACTCCCCTCAGGCTGAGAAAATCCTAGAAACATTTAAACAGGTCAAGATCAACATCCCTCTCTAGATGCAATCGAACAAATCCCCTCTTATGCAAAGTTCTTGAAGGACTTATGCACTAAGAAAAGAACCACCAATATCCCCAAGAAAGTCTTCTTAGCTGCCAACCTCAGTGAAATTTTTTTAAAACCCATGCTGTTAAAATCCAAGGACCCTAGTTGTCCCACAATTCTATGCGTCATAGGTAGCACTCACATTGATAAGGCACTTCTAGACTTGGGAGCAAGCGTCAACCTCCTTCTTTATTCAGTCTATCAACAGCTAGGTGTAGGAGAACTTAAACCAACAAGATGCACTCTACAGTTAGCTGATAGATCTTTAAAAATTCCCAAAGGAGAGGTAGAGGATGTTCTGATCAAAGTTGGAGAGTTCATTTTTCCTGTTGATTTTATTGTCTTGGAAACGCAGCCCGTTTCTAATCTCAAAAGTTAAATCCCCGTCATTCTAGGAAGACCATTCTTAGCCACCTCAAATGTTTTGATCAATTGTAAAACCGGTCAAATAAAACTATCTTTTGGGAATATGACTGTTGACCTTAATATCTTCAACCTAGAAAGGTAGCCTAGTGATCCATCTGATCAACCCATGGAAGTGAATTTCATTCAGGGAATATCAAGTGAGCAACAAGAGGGAAAGTGTGAGTCAGATTCAAGTGCATCTGACTTAATGATTGAGGAGTTTTCTGATGACGAACTAGAGTTAGATCTACTGGTCAATCATGTTTCTGTTGTTGGGTGGCAACGTGAACCTTTGGAGATAGAACCCCGAGTCCAGATTTGCCCATCTGTGGAGGAACCCCCTAAGTTAGAGCTTAAACCTCTACCTGAAAATCTAGAGTATGCCTACTTAGGGGAGAACGAGCCTTTACCAGTCATTATTTCTTCTGACTTAACTATCAGTCAAAAGGGAGCTCTCTTAGATGTTTTAAGAGAGAATAGGGAAGCCATTAGATGGACCATGACTGATATCAAAGGGATTAGTCCAACCATTATTCAACACCGAATCCATTTGATAGATGATGGCAAACCTACTAGAGATCCTCAACGTCGGTTAAACCCAGTGATGAAAGAAGCTGTTAGGAAAGACATTCTGAAATGTCTCGATCATGGGATCATTTATCCTATTTCTGATAGTTCATGGGTGAGTGCGGTCCAAGTTGTTCCAAAGAAATCTGGGATCACCGTGATCTAAAATGAGGCTAATGAGCTGATTCCCACTCGGATCCAAACTAGATGGCGAGTTTGCATTGACTACCAAAAACTCAACTTAGCCACTCGAAAAGATCACTTCCCGCTTCTATTCATTGACCAAATGTTAGAGCGTTTAGCAGGACGTGAGTTCTATTGTTTCCTGGATGGATATTCAGGTTACAATCAAATCCCTATCGCTCTTGAAGATCAGGAGAAAACCACATTCACTTGCTCGTATGGAACATTCGCATACCGATGTATGCCTTTTGGCCTGTGCAACGAACCAGCCACATTCCAACGTTGTATGATCAGTATTTTTTCGACATGGTAGAGCGATTTCTTAAAATTTTCATGGACTACTTTTCTATTTTTGGTGACACATTTTCCTAATGTTTACATCATCTTAAACTGGTCCTAGAACGATGTAGGGAGAAAAATCTGACTCTCAATTAGGAGAAATGTCATTTCATGGTCAAACAAGGCATTGTCTTAGGACATGTAGTTTCTAATAGGGGAATCGAAGTGGACAAAGCTAAGGTAGATCTCATTTTTAATCTCCCTCCTCCTAAAACAGTCAAAGATGTCAGATCGTTTCTTGGTCATGCTGGTTTTTACCGACGTTTCATCAAGGATTTTAGCAAAATTGCTAGACCCTTGACCAATCTCTTAGCCAAGGATATATCATTTGTCTTCTCTCCCGACTGCCTCAAAGCTTTTGAATATCTGAAAAAGGAGCTAATCACTGCTCCTATCATTCATGCACCAGATTGAACCTTACCCTTCGAACTAATGTGTGATGCATCTGATTCTGTGATTGGTACTGTTTTAGGACAACAGTTTGATGGAAAACCGCGTGTGATCTACTACGCCAGTAGGACTCTGAATGATGCCTAGCAAAATTACTCTGTCACAAAAAAAGAGTTTTTAGTTGTAGTCTTTGCCTTAGAAAAATTTAGGTCCTACCTCATCGGTTCCTTAACCAAAGTTTTCACAGATCATGCCGCACTAAAGTATCTTTTGACCAAAAAAGATGCTAAAGCACGGCTCATTAGATGGATTCTCCTACTTCAAGAGTTTGACATCCAAATTCTTAACAGAAGGGGAACAGAGAACCTCATAGCAGATCACCTCTCTCGACTCCCAAATGCACCAACATCAACCGTCCCGATCAATGAATATTTTCCAGATGAACAACTCCTAGAAATTCAATCTATTCCATGGTTCGCTGACATTATGAACTACATAGTCATGAACCAGATCCCTTCTCATTGGTCCAAACAGGATAGATCCCGTTCTCTCCCAAGTAAAATACTTTTACTGGGATTCATATCTGTTCAAATACTATCCTGATCAGATCTTTAGGAGGTGTGTTTCCACTGAAGAAACCAGGAGTGTTCTTTCCTTTTGTCATGAGCAAGCATGTGGGGGCTACTTTGGCCAAGGAAAACAGCTGAAAAAATTCTCCAATCTGGGCTATACTAGCCCACTCTTTTTAAGGATTCATATGAGTTTTGCAAAACTTGTACCTGCTGTCGGCTTTTAGGAAAAATCACTAGAAGAAATATGATGTCTTTATAACTCATCTTATCTGTTAAACTTTTTGATATGTGGGGTATCGATTTTATGGGACCATTTCTAAATTTCTTTGGAAATGTTTACATTCTAGTAGCCGTTGAATACATGTCAAAATGGGTTGAGGCGGTGGCTTGCAAAACTAATGACAACAAGGTTGTTGACAAGTTTTTGAAAAAGAACATTTTTGCACGGTTTGGAGTACCCTGAGCGATCATCAGTGACAACGGTACACATTCTGTAACCGTTCTTTTGAGACTTTGATGAGGAAATATTCAATCACACACAAATTGTTAACTCCTTATCACCCCAAACCAGTGGACAAGTAGAGGTCACAAACAGGCAGATCAAACGAATCTTAGAAAAAACAGTTAATCATAACAGAAAAGATTGGTCTGTAAAATTATGTGATGCTCTTAGGGAATATAGAACAGCTTTCAAGGCCAATTTAGGGATGTTACCATACAGACTAGTGTTTGGGATAGCTTGCCACCTACCAGTGGAGTTGGAGCATCGAGCAATGTGGGTAATAAAACAGTTAAATTTTGACTCAGACTCGGCAGGTAAGAACAGATTGCTCCAAATAAATGAGTTGGAAAAAATTCGAAATGATGCATACATAAACTAAAAAATTTACAAAGAAAAAACCAAGATTTTTCATAAAAAATTAATTTTACAAAAAAATTTCTCTCCAGGATAGAAAGTTTTATTGTACAATTCAAAATTATATATTTTTCCTGGAAAATTGAGATCAAGATGGACAGGTCTATTTATTGTAAAACAAGTTTTCTCACATGGGGCTGTCGAGATAGAAAATCCTAAAAATGGTGATATTTTCAAAATTAATGGTCAACGTCTAAAACCATTTTTAGAATTTTCTATACTCGGAGAGGAGGAGGTGTTGGTTCTCTATGAACCACATTAGTTGTAAAAAAAATTTAATAATAATAATAATAATAATAATAATAATATTTTTTTTTCTCATTTAAAAAAACTTTTGAATAACTAACATAGGCTTTTTAAAAAAAACAAACAATATAGAATAAGTTCAGCCCAAAATTACAGGCCCACAATAACAGGCCCAAAAGAAAAAAAGAAAAAAAACTTTTGAATAACTATCATAGGTTTAAAAAAAACAAACAATATATAATAATTACAGGCCCAAAAGAAAAAAGGGAATGTGTCCAGGCCCCAAAAACAGAAACCTCATGTGACGAGGCCCCTCATAGTTTCCCCCATGTGGATCAGCCCCTTGAAGTGTGATACTTTGTACTGCAGCCCCTTTTTATCAATTATTACATGCCAGCTAAGCTAAAATCCCCAAATTATCTTTATCCTCTCTCCTCAATCTCTCTAACCCAGCACTCATATCATCTCTCTCTCTCTCTCATCTCCTCTTTCTCTCATCTCCTCTCTCTCTCTCTCTCTCTCTCCTCTCTCTCTCTCTCTCTCTCACCTCTCTCTAAAACTAAGAGCTTTCTCAAGCTCGTAGTCCTGGCCCTCGCCCTCCTCGTCGTCGTCGTCACCGCCTCCGCTCAGGCCCCCAAGACTCCCATCGAGTTTGTCGCCGCCTCCCCTCCCCTCCTCCGCCCGTCCTCGTCACCGTAGATCGACACCGCTCCCCCGCCGTAGATTGCCGTCGCAGAGCTTGAGGAAAATACTCGAAAAGCTCGGGCAATTGAAGACTGTTGAGGAGTGCAGGGAGATGATCCGAATGTATGATGTTAATAGAGATGGTGTTTTATGCTTTGATAAATTTAAGAAGATGATGCTACGAGTAGGTTGGTTTTTGAGATTGATATTTACCATAAATGATGATGTTGTTGTGACCCGTTGAGATTTGGATATTATTTTTACTTTTTTTTATTTGAGATGACTTTGATCAATTGAGGGTTCATATTGACAATATATCTACGTTTTTAATTTCTCACATGACTGTGGATTTATCCTTATGAGCTTCTGTATTTGCAAATTATGATCAATTCTGTTGTGGATGTTTTTTAGTTACCAGGTCGAGACGCACAGAGCATTAATCTATTAGCTAGAAGAAGAAAAGAAAAAAAAGGAAAAAAGAAAAAAAAGAAAAAAAGAAAGGTAAGGAGAAGTAGAGTAGAAGGGGAATGAAGAGAAATGCCGTAATTAAGAAAGAACGAAAAGGTGTATTAATGTATCTCTATGAATAAAATTATCACGGTGCCGTCGAGCGATATTCGAAGCAATATAATGAGAGGTAGAAAATGAGCCCAAATGAAAGGAAGATACCATGTGATAGACAATATAAAGGGCTACACATCGGTGAAGACAATAGTGAAAACGGAGACCAAACACGCGCGAAGTCGGCACGGCGCTGCTGTTTTCTGCTCGCTGCTGCCGTCGAGCGATGTTTCGAATGTTACCGAGAGAGATAGAGAATGAGTTAGAGCGTGATACAAATTAGAGGTGATAAGTAAGGCTACTCACCAAAGAAGAAATCGGCGGAAACGGAGATTGGAGGTGATCAGAAAGTGCGTGCGAAGTCGGCACAAAACTATAGTTTTCTGCAGTGTAATTTCTCACCGTTCGGGTTTGTTCTTCGCTGTTCGGAGATTTTCGTCACTGTCCGGGCTTGCCGGAGGTGGGAGGAGGTTGCCGGGGTCGTCAGGGTGTCTCGGTGGACTCCGTCGGAGGTAAGAGGAGCTTTTCTCCGTTCCCAAGAGCTTAGAACTAAGATGAATTAGAGCTAGAACTAGCTAGAACTAACATAGATGTGTGCTAGAATTAACAAGTGTGCATGTTAGTTCTTGCTTCTACATTAGTTCTAGCTTCTATTACCCTAGTTCTAGCTTGTATACAGCCAGTTCTAGCTTCTATCTTGCTAGTTCTAAACCCAACAATGGTTTTTTACATGCACACTTGTTAATTTTTGCTTCGACGTTAGTTCTAGCTTCTATTACCCTAGTTCTAGCTTGTATACAGTCAGTTCTAGTTTCTATCTTGTTAGTTCTAAACCCAACAAGGGTTTTTTACATGCACACTTGTTAATTCTTGCTTCTACGTTAGTTCTAGCTTCTATTACCCTAGTTTTAGCTTGTATACAGTCAGTTCTAGCTTCTATCTTGCTAGTTCTAAACCCAACAAGGGTTTTTTACACACTTATTAATTCTTGCTTCTACGTTAGTTCTAGCTTCTATCTATGAAGCACGGACACGGACACGGCGACACGGACACGACACGGACACGGACACGGATACGGCAAAACCCAAAAAAATAGGACACGGCGACACGGTTTTGATTTTCACTACTTTCATCTTGAGCATATAAAAATACAAGAGAATAAAGTTCAAGTTGCAACTAGTTCAATGACTACAAAATACTAAGTTACTAACATTGTAAAAATATAAAAATTACGCTCAAAAGCATATCTTAAAATAAAGTTTTCAAGTTGAAACATCAAAAAGATTATTCTATGGCTTCAACTTCTTCATCCTCATCAAACACAATGGCCTCCATCGTGGGCTCGTCGAGAGAAAGGGCAGCAATATCTAACATGCCGGCTCCTTGAAATGAGTCGAAGGCATCTCCACCAATATCCCACATTCTTGATTCCCCTTCCATATACTCTTCCGAACTCCGAGAAAGTAAACGAAGGTTGGTGTGAACATAAACAAGATCCTCCGCCCGTGCCGGGGTTAGCTTGTTCCTCTTTAAGGAATGAATGAAACCATACGTACTCCAATTCCGTTCACAACAAGAAGAGGAACAAGGTTGGCCTAGAAGCTTTATGACCAATGCTTGCAAATTTGGAGTACTTGCACCATAAAGAAGCCACCATGACTTTGGATCCATATGTCCTCTATCGGAAAGAGAATCCGGATCACCAAAAGCCTCCAAAGACCCCACAAACTTAGCATATTCCAAGTTCACCACCAATCGTTCATCGGGGTTAGGATAATATCTTCTTAAGCACTTTGCTCTTTCTGTAGAGATCTCAAGATCTTGATTTGGAGCTTGCCGATTGACGTTCTCATTGAGCCATGTGGAATGATAGTACCTATGTTTGTGAGAAGAAATTCATGAATTAGCCCACAATGTCAGATTAAGGATAACTTAACATATAGTGGTTGATTCATGTATTAAAATTAATTGAAATATTCGCATTAAAGAGTAAAATGTGAAATATTACCTTGGAACTAAAGAGTGTGCCAAGCATTGAAGCGGGGTGTTGCCCTTGTTCCATCGATCCACCAAGATCTTGTGAACCACCTCATAAAAAGGAGATTCCTCGTTATCCCTTTTACTCTCATGCCTGTAAATAGCTTGCTTCACCTTCTCAATCATTGTATCCCACATATCATACACCAAATGAAGACATGGTGTATCGGTGTCGGTGACCCTTATCATTTCATAGATTGGGCCGGTGAAGTCAAGAATAAAGTCTATCTTGTCCCACCACAAATCATCGAGGACTTTCTCTTTCACAAATTGAGCTTTCTCCACATCATCGTCTCTATATAAGCTCCATCGATCACTAAGGACCATGTCTTGGAGGCCTCTCTTGACGACCTTAAACCTCTTCAACATAATAATCCACGAGGCAAATCTTGTGTCGGCAATTGATAGGAGCTTCATCTTGGAGTAATCATTGAATATGGAAAGCCGCATAGAGTGGTTCATGATAAAATTCTTCATAAACAATGCATCATCGGAGATCTCTGTAATCCAATGTAATTGTGCATAAGCCACGGCATTTGCTTCTGTGTTTTTAGCCGCACAAATATTCTTGACAGCAAGATTGAGTGTATGGACTACACAAGGAGTCCAAAATATGTGAGGCCAAGTTTGCTCCACAAGCCCTCCCGCGGCTTTGCATGCCGAAGCATTATCGGTTATGATTTGGATGACATTTTTTGGTCCCACCTCTGTGATGCACTTTTCTAGCTGTGCTTGGATAAAATACTTGTTCTTGACTTCTCCCTCGGCATTCACGGCATTCAAGAACATTGGCTTACCCTCACATACCGCCATAAAATTGATGATGGGCCTCCTTTGTGCATCCGCCCACCCATCACTACAAATGGAGACTCCCTTCTGTTGCCATGTGCCCCTGATGGGCTCCATCAATCTCTCTACGTGAGTTTTCTCACGTTGTAAGATAGTGGTCCTCATGGAATTATAACCAGGAGGCTTGTAGCCAGAAATTGGATTGCTTGCGGCATATGTAAAAGCTTTGGCATAATATGGATTCCTTGTCAAGTTGAAGGACAATCCCCCGGTGAAGAACATCCTACCAATCAATGCATCCAATTCCTCCCTTGCTCCCATGTTGAATGCTTGTTCCACGGTATTAGGCCCCCTCCTCCTCTTAGATTCACCTGCACCAATCGGCATGCTTGCACTTGCACCTACACCGGCCGTACTTGCAGTCGAAGATGTAGGCAAAACTGACATCTTAGGCCTAGAAGCCCTCAACCTTGCCTCCGCTTGATCCAACGTCTTTTGAAACTCCCTTAGGTTATCGGGTGTTGACTTGGAACACATCTTAATTCCAGTGCCGCTTATCCTCAAGAGGTGATTTTTAACTCTTGAGTGTGAACCGGTAAAATCCTCTCTGCAATAATTACATCTCCATCCCCAATTTCCTCCTGCCGTTCCTCCCCTTTTCTCCAATTTGGTAACGTATTTCCAAAGCGGACATTTGTCATCTTGTACTCCACCGCCACTAGAACCCCCTTCTTGTTCCATTTCTGTAAAATACAATAGCAATAACAATAAATTAAAAAATTAATAATAGTAAAGCAGTAACTAAAAGCATACAACAGTAAAACAGTAAACAATCCTAATTAACATTCAAATAAACATACAACAGTTAAACAATCCTAGTTAAAACAGTAAACAAAATAACTATCCTAGTTAAACAAGCCTAGTTAAAACAGTAGAAAGAATAATCACCCTAAGTAACACAGTTAAACAATCCTAGTTAAAACAGTAAACAAAATAACTATCCTAGTTAAAACAGTAGAAAAAATAATCAACCTAAGTAACACACAACAGTAAAGCAGTAAAAAAAATCATCACCCTAAGTAACACACAAAGTAAGACAGTAAACAAAAACTACTATACTAACTAACACCCAACACTAAATGAAAATTACTGGACTAAGTAACACTCAACAGTAACAAAACAAACAGAAATTAATAATTTTAAAACATCAGACCGTCGTGGTGGGGGGCAGCTGAGTAACAAAGCAAAAAAAAAATAATTTTTCAACAGTGATACGTCGTTGTCGATTTGTCGTTGTCGGGTGAGTGGGAAGCTCGTGGGGGGGTTTCGAGTGAAGTGGAAGTTCACGGGGGTTTTGTGTGATGAGAGAGAGAGAGAGAGAAAGATATAAAAGAGGGAAAAGGAAAGTTTTTTTTTCCGTGAAGCGAAAAGTTCTTGGGGTTTCGTGTGGAGAGAGAGAAGGAGATAAAAGAGGGAGAGAAAGAGAAAATCAGAGAGTAAAAGAGGGAGAGAAAGAGAAAGTCAGGGAGGGACGCTCGAGCGAGCGAGCGAGACTGAGAGAGATCGGAGAGGCTGACCTTGGATGATCGACGACGACGAAGCTGACGGCGATGACCGACGACGACGAAGCTGACGGCGATGATCGACGACGACGAGGACGAGAGAGAGAGCTGGCGGCTGTTCTTTGCAAGAGCCTTCGGGTAAGTTTGGGTTTGAGAGCTGACGATTGACGGCTAGGGTTAGGGTTTCAAGTTTGAGTTTGGGTATCGGGTTTGGGTTTCGGGTTTGGGTTTGGGTTTCAGATCTTATTTTTGGGTTCATTCTTAGCCGTGTCGGGAGAGACTCGCGTGTCCGGTGCTGTCTGCGGCGAGTCGAAGCTTTGACCCGCGTCGACGGCGTTGACCGCGTGTCCGACGCGTGTCGAACGCGTGTCGAACGCGTGTCCGCGTCCGACGCGCGTCGGAGACGGACTCGCCGGCGGTTTTGAAGAGTCGGTGCTTCTTAGGCTTCTATTACCCTAATTCTAGCTTGTATACAGCCAGTTCTAGCTTCCATCTTGCTAGTTCTAAACCCAATAAGGGTTTTTTACATGCACACTTGTTAATTCTTACTTCTACGTTAGTTCTAGCTTCTATTACCCTAGTTCTAGCTTGTATAGAGCCAGTTCTAGCATACATCTATGTTAGTTCTAGCTAGTTCTAGCTTTAATTCATCTTAATTCTAGGCTCTTGGGAACAGAGAAAAGCTCCTCCCACCTCCGACGGAGCCCACCAAGACATCCCGATGACCCCGACAACCTCCTCCCACCTCCGGCAAGCCCGGACAGCGGCAAAAATCTCTGAACAGCGAAGAACAAACCCGAACGGCGAGAAATTGCACTGCAGAAAACTATAGTTTTGTGCCGACTTCGCACACACTTTCTGATCACCTCCAATCTCCGTTTCCGCCTATTTCTTCTTTGGTGAGTAGCCCTATATGTTGCTTATCACCTCCAATTTATATCACGCTCTAACTCATTCTCTATCTCTCTCGGTAACTTCCGAAACATCGCTCGACGACAGCAGCGAGCAGAAAACAGCAGCGCCGTGCCGACTTCGCGCGTGTTTTATGGCCACCTCCGGTCTCCGTTTTCACTACTGTCTTCACCGGTGTGTAGCCCTTTATATTATCTATCACACGGTATCTTCCTTTCATTTGGGCTCATTTTCTACCTCTCGTTATATTGCTTCGAATATCGCTCGACGGCACCGTGGTAATTTTATTCATAGAGATACATTAATACACCTTTTAGTTCTTTCTTAATTACGGCATTTCTCTTCATTCCCCTTATACTCTAGTTCTCCTTACTTTTCTTTTTTCTTTTTTTTCTTTTTTTTTTCTTTTCTTCTTCTAGCTAATAGATTAATGCTCTGTGCGTCTCGGCCTAGTAACTAAAAAAACATCCACAACAGAATCGATCACAATTTGCAAATACAGAAGCTCATAAGGATAAATCCACAGTCATGTGAGAAATTAAAAATGTAGATATATTGTCAACATGAACCCTCAATTGATCAAAGTCATCTCAAATAAAAAAAAGAAAAAGTAATGTCCAAATCTCAACGGGTCACAACAACATCATCATTTACGGTAAATATCAATCTCAAAAACCAACCTACTCGTAGCATCATCTTCTTAAATTCATCAAAGCATAAAACACCATCTCCATTAGCATCATACATTCGGATCATCTCCCTGCACTCCTCAACAGTCTTCAATTGCCCGAGCTTTTCGAGTGTTTTCCTCAAGCTCTGCGACGGCGATCTACGGCGGGGGAGCAGTGACGATCTACGGTGACGAGGACAGGTGGAGGAGGGGAGGGGAGGCGGCGGCGAACTCGATGGGAGTCTGAGCGTAGGCGGCGACGACGACGACGAGGAGGGCGAGGGCCAGGTCGACGAGCTTGAGAAAGCTCTTAGTTTTAGAGAGAGGTGAGAGGGAGATGAGAGAGAGAGAGAGAGGAGATGAGAGAGAGAGAGAGATGATATGAGTATTGGGTCAGAGAGATTGAGGAGAGAGGATAAGGATAATTTGGGGATTTTAGCTTAGATGTCATGTAATAATTGATAAAAAGGGGATGCAGTATAAAGTGTCACACTTTAAGGGGCTGATCCACATGGGGGAAACTATGAGGGGCCTCGTCACATAAAGTTTCTGCTTTTAGGGCCTGGACACCTTTTTCCCAAGAAAAAAAAGAAAAAAAAAGAGAAACTGTGTTTGGGCCGGCTGGCCCAAACGCCATCGCTTTGGGCATCGATGCCCAAAACCTGCTGCATTAAAACCGTAGCCCCCAGCCCCCTTTCTTCCCCTCTTCATTTCAACATTTCCCAAACCCGAATTTCCCCCCTCTCAAACCCTAATTCACCCACACAAGATCAAGAGTATTTTAGGGCAATTTCGTCATTATTTTTGGGCTTCTTCCACCTCCGACCATCTCCCCAAGGTATATTTTCTAAACTTGATCTTGTATTTTAAATGTTTTTAATTTTTGAATACATGGATGATCTAGTGGTTGAATCATGGGTAGTTGTGAATTATTATCATATTTTGTGTTGAGTCATGATCAATTTAATAAATTTAGGGTTTAAATTGGGGATTTTGTACAAAATCCGAAAATTTGGGGTTACAAAATCCGAAAATTCTTGGGGGGTTTTGTGCAAAAACAAAAAAATTAAACTTGGAACTCAATTGAGGATATCTTGTACAAAAATCTGAAAATTTTTTGGGGTGTTTTATGCAAATCCAAAAAAATTAGGGTGTTTTATGCAAATCCGAGAAAAATTAGGGGGGGGGTATGCTAAAATAAACTTGAATTTGGGGTGTTATGTGCAAACAATTCAAAAAAAAGTGTCAATCATTTTAACATTTGTAAGTTTAGGTTATAATTGTCATATCAACATGTATGTTTCACCGATCAAGTTATCAAAATTTTAACATTTTTGTTCTAAAAGAATAATTTTGAGGAAATTTATTGTCAAAACAAAATTCTGATAACTTGAAATTAACTCATGTTGAACAATTTGTAGTTAAATTCTTTTCAAAAAAATATATAAATAAAAATAAAAAATAATAATAATAAAATACAAAAATAAATAAATAATATTATTAATAATAAAATAAAATACAAAAAAATATATATATTGGAATTTTATTATTAAAATGTTTTTTTCTTTTCTTTTTTGTAGATGCCCCCCAAAAAGAAATCCTAAGCAAGTTCATCATCTTCTGATCCTTCTGATACCGATATAGATAGACCCACAATTTTAGCCAGAATTGTGGGTCTTAATGTTCATTTTGAGAGGGGTTTTTAGATGAGTGCATTACAGACATATCAATCCACAATCACCATGTTAACTGCAGTAGGTCTTAGGAGCATGATGGCTAAACCCTTAGAGAAAGCAAACATTTCATTAGTCCATGAGTTCTATTCTGGATGGGAAATTGATCCAGATAGAGAATTTTCAGCTTTTTCTATAGTGAGGGGTGTTAGGGTTATTTTCGATCTTTTCACTATCCGTGCTACCCTTGATCTTGCAGAACCACCCACTGATGTACCAGATTACTTCCACTTAGCCTCCACATTACAGCCTGGTACACCAGAATACAATAACATGTCTACAACCTTGTGTAGGAGGATCTTTACATCTAATTTCGGTTCAGGAAATCTCAAACCAGAATATAGATTACTTAATCTTTTCCTAAACTTTGATTTGAAACCCACCGCTGCATACTCTGTCATTACCCCACACGATATTCTCCTTCTTTTTTGGATAGCCACTGGTCAGCGGTTTGATATAGCGAAGATTATATTTGTATAGATGCACTCATCAGTGGAGAATGTATTGGATTGGGTCAGGACACAGTCTGCATCACGAACTCAGCTCATTTACCCCTATTTCATCACTAGACTCTGCCATAGATTTCACGTTCTAGTATTTGCAGAGGATAGGTTAGAAGCGGGGAAGGGGTTACTAAATGATCAGACTGTGAGGAGGAGCATTTTAGGGTGAGATCAGTCCGGTCCTTCAAGTAGAGAGCCTCCTCAGCACCAGCCAGATACACATGACCCCATTCGAGAGGAGATGGATAGGATGCGGAGTCGTATGGACAGGATGCAGATTCAGATGCACAGGATGCAGCGACATATACACGAGATACATGGTCAGATGGGCTACTCCACCGAGACCCTGACATATTTGGCGAGAGGATGGCAGAGAGAACATGGAGATACAAATGGACCTCCACCTGAGCTTCATAGTTTTATCACACCATTTCAGCTAGATGATTTCCTAAGAGAGGATGAGGTGGGACCGAGTTCAGCAGCTGCTGCTAATGATGTGGATGACGATATATCAGGATATGAGCAGTGAAGGATGTTCTTTTTATTTTACCCAGTCTTTGATTTTTATTGCGGAATGTACTTATTAAACTGTAATATTTTGGATATTATTTGCCTTGAGGACACTGCAAAGTCTGGGTATGGGGGTATAAGCTAGTAAGCCTTTGTTTATATTTTGCTAGTTAGTATTTTGTTTCAGTATTTTTTTCCAGCATTTATCCTTTGTTAGTTTTAGTAAAAAAAATTAACACTTGCCAAATTAATAGAGTTAAGTAATAATTGATCTAATTGATAAATTTTCAATTTTCTAATTCCTAGTTAGTGATATACTCAAGTTCACCTTTTATGATAACTCCAAATAAAATTCTTAAGAAATAATTTTTCAAGTAGTATACTTTACTTAAGTCTTACCTTAGACTTTTAATTAAAAATAATGAAATTTTTGCTTGCTTAACTTGGAGTTAAAAATATTTTTTCGAGTTATCTTGATTTACACATTTTTTTCAAACTATATATACTTACACACATATATATATTAAAAAAAACTAACCTTATAAAGAAGAGTGCGAAAATTGGGCACAAAAAAACACTCTTGAATTCAAGGTGATTCTATCTTATAAAGCCTAAGTTGACTGAGTAATTAAGCCCAATGAGTATCTCTATACTTAATGACCTAAGCCCAATTGGGTTAGGATTCATTGGCCCAAAACTAGTTAAATGATCACTTAGAAAGCCCGTTAAAATAGAAAACAATCACCAAGAATTAGATAGTGAAGAAAAAAAATATATATATATATAACACTAACCATTTTTTATATATATATATTGTTGTTTTGTATATATGGCCTTGAAAAATAATTTTTGATCAAGAGACTTGAAAGTTATTTAAAACAAAGAGTTAGTATGTTCTTTTCAAAACTTTTAAATTAAATCTCTAAGATTTGACTTGGTTTTGTATTGCTATAATAAAAAAGATTTTCTAAGATATTTACATTGGAGTTATATATAAAAACGTTTTCTTTATTATTAACTAGCTTCAATTAGAATGTCTAAATATATCAAGGAAAATTAGTTATTTACTGACTTATTTAACTTGGCAAGTTGACCAAATTTTGTGGGTATATTTACTGCAAACCCTCATGAGACTATAACTCGTCCACTAGGGTAACCTAGGGGTTTAAAGGCTTGTTGTATGCGCTAAATACAACCGTGATTCCTGTGAAAGTGAGTTAGGATTTTTTTTTATTTTCTTTGCTAGAGGACTAGCAAAAGTTTAGGTGTGGGGGTATTTGATAATCATATTTTATTATAATTTTATACCCTTATTATCTATTTTATATGAATAAATATGCCACTAATAATTATTTTTATCTTTAAATACAGGTTAATGAAGAATAAATCTCAAACTCTCATCTCTCAACAAAAACCCCTTGAATAAATGAAGAAATGAAGCAAAAGAAGCTCATTGAAAAATCAATTACCAAATTATCCAAAAGCCCAAAGCTAAAAAGAAGAAGAAATGATAAAGCCCAAAAGCCCAAGTCCAAGAACAAGAGAAAAAGCTTGGACAGCAACAAGAGAGGACTGAGAATCAATGTTAGCATCGATACCCGTATCGATGCCAGCATTGATACCCCTATCGATGCTGGTATCGATACTGACGTACGGTTTGTTACGAATTAAGGGCTGAAATTTATTATTTTTGGATAAGATTTCAATCCAGTGGCTCTCATTCACTGATGTTTACTATAAATAGGGGTAGAGAGTGAGGGGTTAGAGGGTGAAAAATTTTATAACTCCATTTCGAGAGGAGGGTTGCTCTTAATTGAGAAGACCTTCCAAATTTATAACTTTTGTTATAATTAATAAAAGAATTTTTCTCCACTTTAAATTTTTCTTTGCTCCTCTTTGTTGAATGATGAAGATGGAGATGAAGAGCAATTTGAAGGTTTGTATTTCTTTTATTTTCCTCTTTTATTTCTTTTTAGTAATTTCTTTATTATTGCTTATTAGTTAGATTTACATTCATGCTTGTAGTGTATATTTATTTTCTTGTCTTTTTATTTCTTTTTGTACTTTAATTTGTAGAGTAGATTTATTTTCTTGCATTTAATTTTTATAATTTATTTTGTAGTTTAGATTTTAATTCTTTGTAGTTAGATTTATTTCTTGTTCATAGTTTAGATTTTTCTTTTCTTTTTTCTTTTTGTAATTAGTTATTTTTCTTCTTGCTTTTATTTCTTAAGATGTGAAATTAATTCTTGTAGGAATCTTAGAATTGTATGAAACTAGTCTAATTTTTTTATATTGTATGAATTATTCTCTTTCACTTAAAATATTCATGTTTAGGATAATCAACTAGAAAACTAATTGGTAGAAGAAGAATTTGATAATCTATACTTATCTTAAATAGTTTGATAGGTTATACTTATAAATTCTAGGATTACTATCTTGTTGTTGTTCTTATCATGATAGTAATTTTGACTTAGATGATAATTTGATAGGTTATACTTTCCTTAAATGGTTTGATAGTCTATGCTTAATAAATTTAAGTTGAAATATGATAAAAAGAGAATAGTTTGTATTTTGTAATTGAGATTAGCTAGTGGATTAAATTCTAGATTTCTCATATCTTTAATTGAATCCTCCATCTTGACTTTCTTGATTTTTTTTTTCATTCTTGATTTTATTCATTCTTCTTTCTTGCCTTGTGATTTTATTTATTCTTTGATTCTTTCTTCTCTCCTCTAAAATTCAATTTATTGTCTCTTGCATATATTCACAACAATCACTCATCACAATCAAATTTATTCTTTAATCCTATTTTTTTCACGCACAAAACATAAGATTCAATTCCAATAATCTCTTAAAATCACTTTCCTCGTGGGATCGATATCTATAACACTATCAATTGTGCACTTGCAATTTTGGTACATAATTATGTCGTATCAAGAGTTCCTGGTAACTTTTTCATGATTGACTGGAATACACTACCTTGCATATATTGAAGTAGTAGTTTTGTTTTGGGATATCCGTTTAGTATGCATTTATGTAGTATTTTTGGTCATACCAGGAAACCTTTCTTTTGATTCAAAGTTGGGTCCTTAGTATGCAACCATCAGTTTGGCATTCATTGAAGGGTAGCGGGATTTACATTTAAGAAGTACATAGCAAGTTGAGTCCTTTCTTTTGATTCAAAGTTGGGTTTTCAATTTAAATCTATGATAAGATTCTTAATCAATCAACAGATGCCAAGGAATTGCCATATGGCGTAATTGGTGTTAGACGGCTTATCAAGCAGTGTTCACTCTCTTTTTTCCCTTCTTTTATTTTCTTTTTTCTTAAGCGAAAAAAAGTCCCTTGAGAATTTAACTTTAGCATAAAGAAACACATTCTTTTGAAATTAACCCTACCCTGGTACTGTGTTCTTTGCATTACAAGGAACCAGCTAATTTAAGATGCTTAAAATTGCTATTGGAAATATTTTTATTTCACATTACAGGTTGAGAACGTAAAGCAAAGATGTTTGCCTAATGCCTTAAATTACCCTATGTTGGAGGAGTATGATTTTTAGAAATGATACGGTGAGTTATACATTCTGTCTACTACATTATTGTTATAAGCTTTTGTTAAGCAGTCTTATACTTGCAGTGCATAACTCCCTTCCTATTCAGGTAGCAGCGAAATGGTCATGTAACATACTGATTGGTTCTGTGCTTTATATATGAATATACTATTGGTATTTTTTAAGCGGAAAGCTGAAATTTTCTAAAGGCGATGATTATCTCATGAGAAAATATATATACATGCTGCAATTAGATTTAACTAATAACAAGATCTATTTTCTTGTTGACATTTTTCATATGAATACCATTTCAGGCCTACGGAATTAAACAGTATGTTTCATTCTGCAATTTGGTCCTTGCAGGTGAACCCAGACTGGAGCATAGAATTGAAGCCACAAGCACGACCAAGACGTACCATACCAAGAAAAGAGTCTCAACAAGATGTTCGGGAATGGTATTTACTACACTCCATGACTTCCAACATGCATGTTCACACTCATGATAACATAATTTCACGAATTTAGCAAATTTATGCTTTTGGAGTAAAACCATTAATCCTGTGCTGTAATGTTGTTTATACATGTCTATATATGCTTAATAAACATGGGTATATAACATACCTCGTTTGAAAAATTCTACAGCATTCTTTAGAATTCTAGGGATTTCTCACTGTTTGAGATTTCATGCACCTCATTTCTTCATCTTGTGGTGGGTTTTCATAGTGTAATTCCTTTCCATAATAGACATTACATTTTTCTAGTCTGTACTCTATATTTGTTCCATAATAGATGAGTAAATTGCAATTGATAATTACTCATGTTTCATATACTTCGCCTTGATTCCAACAATTGGAATTAGAACTCTGACTGAATCTTAAATCTCAAATAAGTACATCCTTTATGTCGCTTTCAGTTCGTGGATGGATAATATTCGGTAAGGATTTTTATATTTTCAGTTTGCAACTCCTGAAAATAAACTCGAAACAATTGAATTGGTTTATTTATGAGAGTGGATTTAGGGTTTCACCGACTAGTTCGTTTATGGGTAAGAGTTTGAGGGACCTGTGAGCAAACATGAAAAGTAAACAAGGAAACAAAATTTTGGACCTGCCATAATCAAACCTTCACATTCTGCTGGTAGAATGCAATATAGCTACAGCAACAAACGTTGTATTACAGCAACAAACGTTGTATTGTAGACTCTACAGCAAGTTTTAATCCAGCAAGTTTTAACTTTTGTTCCTTTCATGATTTTATTAGAGGATTATTTGGTTGTGTGATGTGGTCCACATGTAGAGCCAGATTTGTCTCAAACAATTAGGAATTATGACGGACCTTTATCCTTCTACCATTCGTGTCTCTTCTATTCTACTTGTGCTTACTCTTAATTTCATTATATACCTAAATATGATTGTCATGCAATTAATTATGACTCTAAAGAGACACATACAGTCCATTTCATTCTACTTGTGCTTACTCATCTTTTTATCTTGATGTATGCAGGACAACATCTGAACATCCATGCTTGTCGCTCTTTAGGGATTTATTTGTTGTGAAGATTTAGAAATTAGTCGTCTCAATAGAGACATTTTGACCTTTTGATTAAGTAGTAGCTCTTTGTTTTAATCATGGAGGATTTGTGATATGTGCTTAATTTGGTTAGTTTGTGTAAAACTTGTGAAGAATTATCTCAATCCTATTGCTATAATATTGTTCTTCGTTGTAATGAATTGTTCATTATATTAAGGCTAAAGTTTGGTTAGTTTGTGTGTAAAACTTGGACTATTGTTTCTTTGTATGTGATGGACTGATGTGTGATATCTGGGTGATTTGTTTTGATCAGTAAAAAATAAAAACCGTCCCCTTTGGTATAAAAACCATCCCCATAGATCACAAACAAAACCGTTCCCATAGACAATATAACCGTCCTCTTAGGTCAAGCTCGAAACCGTCCCCCTTGGTA
>BQKN01000818.1:32166-88888 GCA_022839385.1 Asparagus kiusianus
CATAGATAATATAACCGTCCTCTTAGGTCAAGCTCGAAACCGTCCCCATAGATAAACCGTCCCCAAATGTTACAAACAGTGACAGTTCAAGAACCGTGTTACTTGAATCATGAACTGTCATGTTAGACTAAGCACTACGACGGCAAAGGTATCGGATGAGTAACTGCTCCCTTAGGCCTATGGAGGCGGTTATGTTGTCTAATGGGACAGTTATAAACCGTCCCCATAGACCCATTTTTTGGTAGTGATATAACACCATAAAAAAGTCCAAAAATTATCTCACTTACCCTAAAATTAAACAAATCAATTAGGATATTTTCATACAAAATGAGATAATTGTTAAAGTGGAATAATTTTTCGCTAGTGAGATATTTTAGTGGGATAAATAGGAATAATTTTGTGAAGCGAGATATTTTGATAAAATAACGTGGGATAAATTTTTATAATCATGAAATATATATTTATATATTTTGAAGATATAAATACTATTTATGTATTTTAAACTTACTATTATTGATTGATAATTGCTTACAAGAATGTTCTTTTTAAATAACTTTTGGTTAGACTATAAGATATTGATAATTATTATTATTATGATGGTCTAATGATGATGATAACCATAATAGGAAAGGAGTAAAGAAAAAAACAAAACAAAATAGATATGACTTCTAGTTTTTTATCACATAATTCAAGCTAAAACTTGAAATAATTTGAGAGACTAGAACTCTCATTTTTGTATAGAAAAATAAAAAAATGATAATTTTGTACAATTATCCTAATTCTAGTTTTGTTAGAGTTTTAGTTAACTAACACTGTAAAATTTTGTTCTAGTTGTAGTTCTATATGACTAACACGTTAAAAATTTATCGCACGGATTATCCCAGTTCCAATTTAAGTTCTACTTCTGTAACCCCCAGAGTAGAGTCAACAAAACAACAAGAGCATCGATCAAACTCGAAACAAACAGTGATGGCAGTGGTGTAGCATTCTAGTAGTTATGAATACACAGACACCCAAAATATCACCCGCCAATCTATGGAGTGGGTCCCATGTGATGTTCAATGCGTCAAGGTGTGGGTTCATCGTAACGTGTAAGTGTAGTTATTCTTGTTTTCCAGGGAAACTCATATCTATGGGCTCTCCGAGTTCTGACCCCCCTCGTATCTCATAGTACCCGAAAAAAACCGAGAAAATTAAGCCCCGTCTTTTTAAAAAAAATCGAAACCTAGGGTTTTTATTCTATTTTCACTTCAATTCGTTCTTCTTCTAAATCCCTTTCCGTTTCTCTTCTACAATTCGTTGGAAAATCTAGGTTTCTATGGTCACTGCTGTAGATCTGATAGTGCTATGCTTTTGAACTGTCTCAAAACCTAGTTCGTGGCAAAAAGGGGCTAATTTTAGGGTTTGGAAATGTCAGTTGAGGGAATCAAATGCAATGGGGAGGTGAAGCAGGAGGTTTTGTCATCAAACGATGGGTTATTAACGTACAGGAGGAGGAAAAGGATGAAGATGGCGGTTAAATCGAGCTATCCACAAGAATGTTTGGAGGTTTCAGCGGACGAGGAGGTAAAGATTTGTTCCTTTTGTCCTAATCGTATTTCAAGTCTTCTTGCTAAATTATTATTTTCATATAAAATAGATAATCTCCTTTAATGTGTTTGAATGGCTGTTTATTTGGTCTTTGCAGGTATTTAACTAAAATATCTACATTTATATGTATATGAGATGAAGGTGGATAGTTGACACATTGATAATATTTTCAAGCTTTGTTCTCCAATATGAAGTTCCTTTAATTCACATGCACGTGATATTCCATTTTAGCAAGGCCGACTTTTGTCCAATGGCCAATTGATTAGTTTAAACATTTGCATCCGAATGGGGTTTTTAATTAACTTTCACTCTTTCGACAAGCAGTGGAGATCCTTTTTAGTGCATACTTGTGTTTGAACAGCAAAAACTGTATTTAGTTTTATTGCATTGAGGGTGGACATGAATTTGAAGATCTGATGTAGTCGTATACAGTTGACAACCTTTTTTCTCCATGTTTCTATTTCAAGGCCGATGCAGCACTGTGTCATAACCCCACCTAATAATCAATTTACCTGTAGAACCTTGGGTAGCTCTGCAATAAAGTAAGCAATATTTATTGATTAACTAGTAAACTGTGTGAATTGTATATATTGCAAATAGTTGGAGTGTAAGTAATTCTACACTCGCCAGAGGTAACTTTGACCCATAGCCTGTAGCAGCTATTTGTTGGGTATAATATTTCTGATACGACCATTGCATGAAGTTCACGTCATTCTAGTCTGGTGTCCTGGGTCATTGTGTTCAATTATCCTTCTTGTAAAGAGGATAACTAGAAACAGGATCATTTAGATGAACTCTTAGGCATATATGCATTTGGAAGTTGGGGGAAATCAGACTCTCATTCAACTTAAGGTCAACTGCACCAGTAATTGAGGATTTGCCAACTGCTAAGAAGATTCTATTCACTTTTGGAGACTAGATTTTACCTCTCAAGCAAAGGGGCATACCTAAAGTAATCAGAGAGGTGGTGCCCATCTAACCTCCCTTGCCTCCTATGCTATATTGCATGTATTGCCCGTCTGGAAATTGATTTGTTTCATGCACCATCCCGAAGAGGCTTGAAGCACAGGACTGAGTTGGTTCTCTAAAAGTGTTTCAACAGAAAATTCCCTCTTCTAAAGTATATGTTGCTGTTATTGTCATTTAATTACAAAAACTTCTCTTACTTTAGGTTGGTTAAGCTGTGGGCCCTAGAAGACTAGGGCGTGACTATGGCTGCAAATGGTTCAGAAACAGACTGAATATGGTTCTTACCATATTGGTGCCCACTTATTAATTACGAATGTTAATGTGGATATTTCTTTGTAAATAAGACTCATTATCGATATCCGCCAAAATCGAATAAGGATATGAATCAGATATACGAACGCAAAACAGATAGTAAGTTAAGAAATAAGATTGATGGCCCTACGAGACAAGAGATGTTTAAATATGACAAATTTCTCAAATGAGGGTCAATAATATGTTTGGCAAGATGAGATTAGATCTCTAGATCATCAAATTTACCTCGAATCTATTAGTCTACTGGTCAAAACAATTCCAAATGTGTGACCAATGCATTTCTTCAGATATGGATCCAAATGTTTCACTTATAATCTTTATCCGTAACTATATCCTATTGAATATAGATATTGATGTACATATTCTTATCCTAGTGATACAAATACACAAATGTGTGCATGCATGAATGCATGCATGGATGGATGGATGGATGGAGGTCCCAATGTGACTCACTTATTTTTCCTACACGTAGACATATATTAATAATGAGATGCATACGTTTAATATAAGTGAACAAGGTTCATATAATCAAATAACTTATATTAATATGCCAAAAGAAAACCACATATGATGTTATGAAATCCTGATGCTGCTGTCACAGCAACGATTGATGTTCATCTGTATCCATTTTGTACACTAGGTTCGAGTATGTACAATATTATGAAATTCTGATCTTGTTGTCAAAACAACAATTATCGTTTATCTGTCTCGTGGCGCTGTCACAATAACAGTTGATGTTTATCTGTCTTGTGGGCTTTTGTGAACAAGCACTAGTCGTATAGACACACCTATATTTTTTAAACAAACGTTCATGAATCATGTAGGTGAGGGCAAGTTCTATGAATATATACCAAGTTCCCGTTGGTCAAGTTTTTTTGAAATAATGGATTATGGAATAACTCAATCAAGTGAACACTTGTCAAAATATATATTTGTACTTGGAATTATCAATTCAGCTATTTGATTATTGCATTCTTTAGCAATAACATTGTTTTAATTCGTTGATGAGTTAGGAGAAAAGTCTTTGGAAGCCTTCATAGTAATATTTCGTAACATTCCTTATGGATTAACTGGAAAAGTACAATCTGTAAGTCCATCGTGGGGCGCGGAAGGACATGGAAAATACTACCAGCATAATGGTTCTTTTTCAATTGTTACACTTCCAAAATTTCAGTCATTTAAACATCCAAGTTCCCCATTCCACAATTTCTTTTGTAGTAAAATAGTTCTCAATTTTTGTTGAGTCATCAAAACTTAAATGTGAGGTCCGACGATGCATGTCCTTATGTGGTTGCTGGATAGTGTTTGTTTTCCCCCTCTTCTATTTGAGTGTGCTCATAAGAAGCTGGTGAGGTAACAAATAGACGAGACTGCAGGGGTAAGCAAGAGAAATGGTGAGTGATAAGCATTATGCAACACTTTCATGAACAAGCTGTGATCAAATGGTTATGGTCCCAAAAAAATTGCCTACATCTTTAAGTGAATATTCTGACTGTGGGGTGGTCATTTTTCATTATTATGTCATTTGAGACTTGCTTGAAGGTAGACAACAAAGTACAATTGGTTGTAGTAGCTAGTACACTTACTATGCCACAGAGTTTGGTTCTTTTTAGAACGTTGAATGTCAAGTTTCTGGTGAATCCAACTAATTAGAAAAGGTGGCTGTAGTTCTCAATATGAGTCCCAGAGGAAGCACCAGAAAGGGCAGGCTTAAAAGGATAAGAATGAGGTTAGAGTGAGCATTGTGCAAATGAAAATTTGAAGATGCTAATACAGCATTTTGGGGCAAATATAACTAAACAGTGATAAACTCATATACAAACATATGATGTAAACTTAGATGGAATGGAAGAAAATATTAGAAAAAGCATTGACTCCTGCTCAAAGCAAAAAGAAACTATAAGCAGAAGCGCAAATGAAATTTTGAAGATGCTAAAAACAGCATTTGGGGCAATTATCACTAAACTTATAATGCAACATAAATCTAGACATACTGGAAGCAAATTTTAGAAAAAGTATTAACCTCCCACTCAAGACGAAAGTAAATAATAAGTGGAATGAGCCTGCTGGAAATATCTGACAGGTTGGAGAATCTTATTTCATGGTGTGGAGGGTATACTCCTGAAAACAATTTCATTAGATGGCTTGTATGTTATATGCAAATGATCCAAAAATTGATAATTAATGCCAGCCATTAAGTTTCTGGCATGTAGGAATGTGTATCAATTATGCACATGGGCTAATCCCATTGAATTCCTGAAGCCACCATGAATAAAATGGTCAGTAAAGACCATGTTAAATGGGCTTCATTGTCTTCTTTATAGATCTTTGTGTCTGATTGTAAGAATGGCGTGTCAATCAGCAAGTAAGAATGGCATATCATTCTGTTCTTTATCTCATTATACATCTCTCTCAAAGAATGGCATATCACTAGTATAGTATGAGGGGGATTGCATAACTGAATGTATCCCTCTTGTTCAATGAGATAGTGACAATACGACTGGGATTTTTTTTTGGATACCTCTACTGCAGAAAATATGAATTTTTTACCTTTATTTTTGGGTATGTCTAAGGCTGTTTTGAGATTCATTGAGAAAGGTGTTAGGTGTTAATGTGTTATAGTAGAAGATGGCTGTGCAAAAATGGAATGAGACTTGAGTCTTCTTCATGGTCAATAGTAAACAGAAAAAGCCCAAAAATAGTTCTCTATTCTTCACATTAATTGTAAGCATTAATATTATGCCTCCAGGATCCGATCGGGAATTTAGACCATGGGTGCGCAACTACTTAGTTTAGGTTATCAAAATTCCAGAGCAATATTTAAAGATTCAATTTCGTTTATATTCCATAAGATCAACACAACTTCAGTTCTCAAGATCATGCTTGTATATCTTAGAATATCACTACTAATTCAAATTGTACAGCATATTATTACAATTCCATGCTAACACTAAATATAAACTATAGCATATCTTGAATCTCCCCAGCTATCATATTGTCCAGACATAATAACAAGTACAGACAATTAGTAAAGATAATAACCTTATGTTATTACCTCACCTAGGAAGTTCGCCTTCAAATATTGAACCCAGGGCACATGATATAACGTTAAACAAACTCTGAAAAGTTAATAAGTGGGACGAGTATGATGACTTAGTAAGTAACCCATTCATTCCCTAAGTTCCAGGTTTGCAGAAAATAATTGGGACGTGTCCTCTTTCATATTTGATGGTTTTCACAGTAGTTAGATTATAGCTGTCCATCTTATACCTTCATTTGGAAGCAAGGAAACAGAGGGAAGTATATGAGTTAGAGATTTCTCATATTGTCGCTTATCTTGCAGACTTGAGGTTTCATAATGCAAGCCATTTAGTGAAACCAAATGACTTAAATTTTATTTGTGCAAGCATGTACATGTAATTGTTATATGTATTTTTAAATAGGAAGCTTATTTTCACTTTGGCACCCCAAAATTTACCTTCTTTCACTTTGATTCCCCAAAGCTTTTATAACACTTTTAACACCCGAAAGTTCTGATATCTTTTCAATTTGATACCTTTGTTTAGATTTCATTAGATTTTCTATTAAGTTTGTATCATGTGCTTATCAAGCAATATTGCCAGTGGGAACATTTGGTTGTTTGGATCTCTAGCACCTGTAAAATGGACTCAAGTGTGACGTGGATTTAACAGAAAATCTAACAAAATCTAGACTGGGGTATCAAAGTGAAATGACATTGAAACATCAGATATGAAAGTGTTAAAAACAGTACTTTGGAGTATCAAAGTGAAAAAGTGAAAATACGCTTATATAGAATAGGTTCTGCATATTAGAATTAATATATTCAACAGTAACTCAATTTGCTGTCATTTGATTTGTTTCAAAAATTGATATATGTTATACATCAGTTAACCATAAAACAAGTGTTTGTTTCTGTCTGCACTTAAAAAATTCATTTTAATGTTATCTATTGAAATATTCTATTTTCAATGATGTACAAAATTTAATGTCCCATCTTTTTCTTCAGTTTTAATGCATGTGACCTATTGGCCCTGGTTAGAAAGTGGAAGAAGATGACACTAGGACTGCTATTCTTCATACCTAACAAATGCCTAAAAGTTGCTTGTCACAAATTTGTTTCTCTTCTACCCCCAAATTTAGCCATAAGCAATTAGTGAAACGTGGAACGTTTATAACCAAATTTTGCCTTTGTTTTACCTGAATTTCTTTACCCTGAAAACCATAGCCAATAACTGTTGGGTATGAGTATCATTATATAAGCTTGATGCTATGCCTTGGCTTAACTCTTATACCCAAAACATGAACTATAGCCTTTTTTGAGTTCCTAAACAAGGCAATCATGAATTATTTTTTCTCTCTCTGGGTGCACCTAAAGTGAAGGACTTGATCAGAAAGATCTGCAACATATATACTTAATTAATTAAATATTAATAATTTCAAAAATTGTGGTATTTTTGAAATAAAAGAAACTTTATTATTTAGGAAAAGGCCTGGGTTTGATATCTTTTGATATTTTTAAAATAAGACATTTTTATCATTGTGAATTGTGAAACCATGAGCAGGTGAACTTCATTTTCTGCCTTAATCATTATATCTGTATTTCATTTTTATCATGAGTTTATATGCAACTAATTAGATCAACTTGTGAATTTTAGGGTATTCATTTGGCCTCCAGTCAAGGGAAAGGTAAGGATTTCGGCTGGCAGCACGGAAAGATGGTTGATGGAAATAGGTATCATTGGAAATGCAACTGGTGCAACTTTATTGGGCGTAGCGGTGGAGTTACTAGGCTTAAAAAACATCTTGCTGGTGGATGGCATGTAAAACCATGCCGAAGGGTTCCAAGACATGTTGCACACACTATGAATAATCACTTAAAAGAATTGAAAAAGAAAAGACTCTTCAACAGGAAGAGGAAGAGTGAGCAGGATTACATTGATGCAACAAACTCAGGATGTCCTCCATTAGATATTTTTCCTGATGTGGGTAATGAACAAGTTGGTTTGAGCATGGTCGTGGCTAATGGCACTGAGCAATCTGGAAGAGCTGCCCAAAGTTTTGAAACTGAGAGCCAACAGTCGAGGGATTCTTATCCAGAATCAAAATTCGCAACACAACAATCGTTTGACATGGCAAAGGTAAAATATAAGTGTAATTACTTGATCTTATTAAATCACATGCCCAAGAGTGTTGACCACTTATGGTGGTTTGTTTAAGAAACATCATTAAGTCCTTGCATATGAAAATAGTTCTAGATCAATATACATGTAGTTTTGACCACGTATGGTGGTTTGTTTATAGAAACATCATTAAGGAGAGTAAAACAGAGTCAGATTGATAGGAAAACTACATGTATATTGATGTAGAATATTTTCATAGGCGAGGATCATGGGCTTATGGATTTGAAACTGCAGGTGAACGATGCTTTTCAAAAATCCATCAGAACTGCTAGAAGAAACAGGAGTGCTAATCGTCGATCAAGGACTTCCTATAGAAGGTCAAGGACTGCCAATCAACAACCTAATGCTGATATTGTTGAGGTACAATAGAGTACAACAGTCTTTCTGAAAGTTCAAGGAATTAAATGTTGTAGGGCACTACAGTTGGCTCTTTTACATTTTGTTGTTGGTACATTTATCGCCTGATTCTAACTTAAATGGAAACTTGGAAGTTGGAACTTCTACACTATGTTTTGATAATTTATGTAGCTATACTCTATGCCATTTCCCCTCGAACTTACATAGTTCTGAACCTTTTCATTTTAGGGTTTTTGTCATATTAGACCCTAACTTTAATCATAATTATATATTAGGCCCACAATATTCATACTTCTAATTTACACCCAATTCTATTAGTTGTTTTAAATAATATCTCCTGTGTAGATTCAACTACTGTTTGGCAACTTCTATTGTTATTTAAAACAATTTAATATCTCTACAGGTGTAAATTAGAATTATGAAGATTTGGGGGCCTAATATAGTATTAAGAAAGAATTTAGGGTCTAATGTGACAACTTAATAGATTTGGGGATTCAAATAAGAACTATGAAGTTCTGGGGGCTTAATATAAAATTAGGAAAGAATTTAGGTCTAATAGACAAAGATCTTTCATTTTATTACAATATAGCTATGTCGGTCAAATTTCCCATTTTTATATGCAATCTTGTGTTCAGCAGCTTACAAAGGAACCTCACAACACAGTGTTACTTACTGATTTATCCAAGCAAGGTGACCTTTCTAGCACAGATAGGCACTGGAAGAGTGTGTTGCAACACATGCTGCAATTGTTAGATGCCCATGAAGGTGGTGGTGTTGAGTGCAGTATCAGTGATGCACTAACTCATGGCCCTCCTACTATTGTCTCCATGGACACTGCTGAACCAAAGGTTTGGTAGTAATTTCATTCTTCTGGATCATCTTCAACCGTGATTGACATTTCAAATTGAGTAATTAGATAATCAGATTGTGTTCATTGTTACAGGATAGACATAAAAGCCATTTTCAAATGCCAGGTCAGTCTATAAGGAGGGATATTCCTGAAGATACCTTAGTGAACATATCGGACACTGGGACCTTTGACCAGTTGGATGCAATTGCTAATAAGCAGAAGTGTCAAAATGCTTTCTTTAAAATTTTATGTTCAGATAAGTTTGCTTTGTTGTGCAATTTACTTTGTGAAAGCTTCCAAGGCATCAACACAGAGAAATTATTCGAGATTAGCCAAATTAACTCCAAAATGAAAATGGGGGTTTATGAACTCTCACCAGAATTATTTAATCAAGATCTTCAACAGGTATCATCACTTAATTATTTTTCATTTCATCTTTACATATTATCTCTGAATGTGTAATCTTAGAATTGGTTCTTGATTTTTAGTGCCTGTTGGGTTCTTTTCAGTGTAAATTATTTATGTCGTAATATGTTTTGCAGATTTGGAGAAAATTTAAAAAAGTTGGTGAAGAGATGGTTCTTCTTGCAAATTGTCTTTCAAACATGTCAGAGGAGGTTCATCAGAAGCAGGTAATAATTATGGAGTGTTTTTTTCTTTCTGCTGTCTTTCATTATTGCAGTTGGGTTTGTTAATATTCCATATTGTTAGCAGAGGAGTTGTAGCGTACTAGTGTTTTCCAAGTTGAAAACCCGGGATGCAATACTAGTGCCATTGATTCTCATTGTCTTTTTTTTTCAAAGACCAATTAATGCACTTATATAACCAGTCCTCTTTGTAACAAATAAAAAAATTGAATAAAAAAAAACACCGGAACACTAAAATTGGAAACATCAATTCATCTCTCATATTTAGTTCTATTTTAGATTTTATATGCAAAATGTCGTCCATTGTGTCTGGAGGTTTTGGCAGCCCTCTTGGGTGTTTTGTGGCCCTCTAAATCTTTGTCAGTCTCTGGTACCCTGGGTTATCTGGAAACTGTGCTTTGGGTGCCGTATCCGTGTCAAACACTTGTCAGACACAAATTCGCTGTGGACAGCAATGGACACGTGTGGTTCAAAGCAAAACCCGATTTTCCCTAGTAGTGATAACCCTAAACTAGTTGCTTTGTGCTTTGTTTGGGAGTTTACTAAGGAAAGCGACGGAAAGTTAAATAATGAAAAGGAAATGCATGGAATGGAAGTGAAAAGATAAAAAGTTGTTTGGGAGTTTAGTAAGGGGAGCGGAAGTAAATTTGTTTTATCTTGTTTGGGAGTTCTAATAAAGAGGAGGGAACTGAAGTGAATATGTATAAAGTTACATAAATACTCTTACATATTTGATGGGACTATATCTTAGCCATTGATTTTAATGTCATAAGGGTATAATTGTCTTATCACATTGTAAATTTTTACATTGGTTTCCATTCCATCCTCTATCCCACAAATTGGAGGGAAGGAAAATGGAACATTCCATCCTCTAACCCCTGAAAAAAACTCCCAAATAAGGTGAAATTGAAAATTCACTTTAATTTCCATCCATTAACCTCCATCCAAGCATGGCATTGGTGTATTGGACTAAAAAAAACCCAGTAGGTTTCTTAACCAAAAAAACTTAATCCCATTACTCAAATATTTTAAAAATACCCATGGTATCGCATGTGATCAAAACTAAGCTTTTGTGTTTAGCCTTAATTCTTAGTTTGATTTAAATTGATTCTTAATTAATTGTTATAGATTTTTCTTTTGGTTTGTAATTTCTGTTTGAACTCAAGTGCACATTCTTTTTGGTTGGGAATGTGTATCTTCATGTATCAGCCAATTTTTGGTTAATTTAGCTGGCTGGATTACTGTTATGATTAACAGTAGTCCATCCTCTCTCAAAAAAAAAAATTAATTGTTATAGATAGTAAAAGAAACATACAAATGTTGTAGGTATTTTAATTCAATATTTTATCTGATGTAAATATTGTATGTGTCCCCGTATCTTGCCTTTTACAAATATATCGTGTCCTGTGTTCATGTCCACACCTGCACTGATATCAGTGCAACATAGCTGGTACCCCTCTAGAACAGTGGGCAATATCCTCAATTGATATTTTTGCATCTTTCATATCTCAGACTATGGATAGTGTTTGGTACTAATTTTGAGTTGTATAGAAGGATGATTAATTTGATCCTGTGTGTAAAGGACCAGCCAGAGCACCCATTTATTATGTTTTTGCGGAAAATGTTTCTCTATTTTCTATTTTGAAGATATATCTTTGATTTAATTCTTTGCAACTTTTGTCTTTTTCCTCTCTTCTTGTTCTTTAATCATAGGGTTAAATTGCGAATATACCCCGTGTACTATTACCAAATTGGTAACTTCAATTTTATCTCATAAATTTTCAATCTTAGATTGTATTCCCAAAATACTCTCCATTGTGTGTGGATGCTTTGAGAGTCTCTTGTGCTGTCTTGTGGCCTTCTAAATCTTTGTCAGTCTTTGGCAGTCCTCTATAATCAAAAAGTATTTAATACTAATTTTGAGTTATGTGCAAGGATTATTGATTTGTAATGGATGCACCATATCCTCTCTTGATTTTTATTTATTGTTTTAAGGGGGGTTTTTGTTTGTGTTTTTTTGTGCAGCTCACATTTATAGTTTTTAAGAAAAATGTCTATATTTTCTATTTTGAAGAGAATTTTTTTGACTTTATTCTTTGCAACTTTTGTTTTTTCCTGTCCTTTTCTTCTTGTTTAATCTTAGGGTTAATTGTGGATAGTCCCCCTGAACTGTCGCCAAATTGAACTTACTACCTATGTAGTTCTATTGTTGCAGGTAGACCCGCAGAGTGAATTTTTTTTGACCCTTTTCAAGGGGTCTATCTGCTATAAAACTCTTTCAGAAGGTCCTCTCATACCTTGAAAGTACATGGGTCCTGTTATTTGTAGTTAGCTAATAATAAACCAACTAAAGATTTCAATGCTTATGATATTTCGATGCTTGCCACTATACCCATCAATCATACCTGCATTATGACTCATTTCACATGTGCATAGGTCGGAGATGACTTGGCAGGGGAAGCCTGTCTGAAGAAATGTGAGGCAAGTTATTCTTCTCAATCTCAAAGTTTAACGCTTATTATTATTTGGGATTGGGATGTCCAAGATGCTATGTACCTAAATATTACCAGATACTGCCCCTAAAAAATCTTCTTTGCCTCCACTAGCTTGTTATAATAACCTTTTCAATTCCCATCTTTTACTCAGGAGAATTCTCAGGTTGTTGCAGCAAGGAATTCCAATGAATCAGATACCGGGACACAGTTCCCCTCCTGCGAATCAGTTCCCTCCAATAAAGTAGATCAAACCGAGGCTTCCGGTCTTTACAAAATTTGTACTTGCAAGCAATGTGGTAATGAAGCGGATCTTGACAGCAGTCTTACATGTATTGAATGTGAGGCTGTGTACCATTTTTCTTGTGCTGATCCTACGGTCCAAGAAATCTCCACTAGAACCTGGCACTGTACTTCCTGTGCTAAGGAAAGAACACAATCATCTGAACCTCCTGTAAAGAATACTGAAGATAATGGAATACACGACAACTGTGCAGTATGTGAGAGGCTTGAGATCTCTGAGCCAAAAGAGCTCATCAATGAGAGTGACAGGACTGCAGTAGCTAATGCCTCGAGGGAGAGCTCGGTTTCCAGTATGGAGTCTGATGAGCTGCCGGAACCATCAAGGACTGCTTTGGCTCGCTTATGCAAGCACTGTGGAACATGTGAAGATGAAGACAAGAGATTTCTAATATGTGGGCATAGCCAATGCCCTTACAAATATTACCATATCAGGTGCTTGACAACTAGTCAGATAGCAAGCCTTCAACAGATAGGCCAGCATTGTTGGTATTGCCCTTCTTGTCTCTGTAGAGCTTGCTATAGTGATAGAGATGATGACCTGATCGTCTTGTGCGATAATTGTGATGAGGCATATCATACATACTGCATGAGACCTCCTCATAGTTCGATTCCCAAGGGTCAATGGTATTGTTTGAAGTGTAATGTAGTGAGGGCTAAAGAAGGAATGAGAAGGTATGAGAACTTGGTCCTACAACTGCATGGAAAGAAGGATCTGAAGCAGGGAAATGAAGGTAATCGATCAATGGATGTGCTACTCAGTGCCGTGGACAAGTTGAGCTCTGAAGAGAATTTGGCAGCCGGGAAGAATCAAGAGTGAGATGAAAACGTTATTGTTTGTAACTTGCCCGCTTCCTTGGATGTTTTTCTTCGACTTCCATGAGTTCAGTACTCCCTTGCTATCAAGTCTCTTTAATGCGTGTAATGTTGGAATCTGGAGTGGAAGAAGAGAGTAACAAATGTAACAATTTTGGCAAAAGTATGGTAGCGGAAGATGCTTAGTTCTTTATAAAATACTGAAGTGCTTCTATACAATTTCAAGAAATTTCTAGGCAATACGATGCCACTGTATTCATATTATGATTTGTTGAATCATCATGAAGAGTGCCAGTTCTCTAGCAAGATGATTGAGGCTCCAGCATGATTCCCGTTGGTTTCTATGACAAGGACCTTCGATTTTAATGCCTTGTCATTCATGATTCTCGACTTGGGACTTGCTTTGCTGAATGCATCTCCAGCGTGAAGAGGTCAACAAGTCTCTAGCTTTTCTTGTTCCAAATGAATGTTTGTTCCTCATTCGGAAGTATGAACTGCGAAGGCGCCGGTATTTAATTTAGATGAAATTCGCTTGAAATTTTTTGCTCTGTTTTGTTGCTAGGTGATTTATACCAGAAAGAAGATATTGTCAATACTGACCTCTTTTTTTTTTTCAAAATCGTTAGGGATGTTTTGTAAATTATTATTTTTTAAACCAAATGCGCCCACCTTTTTCTAGTTTATATTAGCCGCAAGACAAACTATTACACCGTCTTTTTTCATCTTCCCCATCAAAATGATGTGGAATGGTAATTTCAAATAAGCTGGACAAAAATAAATAAATAAATAAGGCACCCAAGAGGAGGAAAATTCAAGATAATCTCACTTATACATGTATATACAACCAAGTAGCCAAAAACACGTTGGATATGCTCATCTCGTCAGGAATCTTTTGTCGCCGTCTCCACTACAAACATCCAGGCCCATTAGGCCCAATATCATGCATTGGATACCTCAACCCCCCGTATAACTACAAAAAACACAGATAAATCTTCCTCTACGCAACAATGATAATGTTGGCCATTATGATATTGGGTGGAGTTAGGTCGGGGAGGAAATATGAGAGCGAGAAAGGAGCCAATGGGAAAAAGACTGCAGGGTTCTCATGTCTGCTCTGTAGTGGGCCTGAGTGAAGTGGAGTAGGTCGGCCCATGTGAAGTCTGGGTACATCCTGGGCTCATCCTTGCTTACTAGACTGCTTGGGGGTTTAACCACTTTGTCCTCTCTTGGGCAAACAAAGAAGGCTAGGGACTTCCTCTCCCTTTGACCGTTCACTACTGCTCTATGGAGGCAGCTTTTGTATCTCCCATTTGACAGTGCCTGCATGCTCAACATCCAAACAAGAATGATAATCTTTTTATTATATCCTGTAGTTGATAGTTTTATTATGAGTTGATGAATATATCATGAAGTGATGGACATGGGTGGCCGCTAATTAGCAGAACTAGCTATCAAGGGATTGGCTAACAGTAGGGCCCATTCAAATAGTTACATCAAACATCGCACGCATTATTTTTATCTTTTGGCATCTTATTTCGCTACATTAGACGTGACCTTACAACTGTCAAACCCTATCATGAATCATGCAATTATGAAGAGCACAAGTTTTTTGGAGATGTCATGCAAATTCAAAGTGTGATTGAAAATCATGAGAAGCTGACTTCTTAAATTTTTTTTTGGCATGTATTTACTTTAGAATACAAATAAAATAGAGTGTTTGTTTACAAACAAGCTATCCTTGAAATGAGTAAACAAATATGCTTATTACCCTGTTTTAATAAATCTTAACTAACATATTTATGAATTTAATCATTCAGATTTACTCGATTTAGTTATTGGAGTTACCAAATGAGTTAGCTAGGTTGACCCCTTCTCTTAGTAGGAGAATTAGAAGTATCCAAAACGTAGGAGTTGGGCACATGAGCCAACTATGAAGCATAATGGTCGAACTAATTAATAATCTACGTCAAGCCGCTAAAATTCTTTTCCATCACTTCCCATCATTGTCTACAAAAAAAGTGGGTTACTTTGTAAAATTTCTTTATTTAGCGTCAGCTCCCTTGTAGATTTGTACTTGCATGTTACTAAATAGGGAATGCCCAACTTTGACGGTGGGATTACAAAGGTTTTTTTCAGTTAATGATTGATGATCTACAAACAACCCAAATTCTTGGAGTTTAGTTCCTCGTAACTTTGGATCTCTTGGCATTTTCTTTCATTAACCACCTAACACCCCTCGAAGAGAAGGATTTAGTTCAAAAATTTTGTTAAAACTCATTCAATTTCTCCAAAACATCCCTCAATATTAATAGCGCTACTCATCTTCTTCCTCAAACTATTGCAGAATCCATATCAAATCCAAACAACCATCACCATTGACATAGAAATCAGTAAAAGATCAAGGTAATCTCTCCAAACTCATGCATTGATTTTAGTTTTATTTGATGTAGCTTTTAGTTTCTGATCTTTATAATTTGTATGTTTCGTTAAGTAAATTAACCTATTTCTAATATTTGCTTTATCTTTGACAGAAAGGGAAAATATGTTAAGAGGAAGAAGAAGATGGCGGAAATGTAGATGGGTCGTTTTAACCATTTTTTTAACAGCATGAGATGTTATAATGAAAAGATAACGTTTAGAGTTAAGTTTTATTACATTTAGAAGTTTCATAATAAGTTATTAAACTTGAAGGGAGATCGAGAAGCAACGGTGCACTTAGCTTATAACGTGCGTAGAGGAAGTGAGGACTTTAAGCGTGTTGATAATAGTGTATTGTAGTGGGTTTTAGTCCCACATTGCTTGGGAGAACAAACCTCATACTCCTCTACTTGTATAAATATATGTGCACACTCAATATTCAATTCAAGGGAAATTTACCCAAGATTCTCTCTCTTACTTTAACAAAGCGCACTTGAAGGCTTAGGTAACGTTTAATTGATCGATGCATGCGACTCTTGACAAACCCTAGACGCCCACGTCTTGAAGTTAGTAGGTTTTTGTAATGTGCTTCCTAGTTATCGAAAAGGTTGCGTGTCAGGTGTTTGTTTTTTCTCAGGGAGGAAAAGAGCAGGCTTCCATGTAAAAATTGTCATTCAAGAAAATAACCAAAGGTAAATATGTGCATATGATATGTTTCACTTCGGGAAAAGACAAAAGATAGGAATGATGAGCACTGGCATATAATGTTTATATCTGGAATAATAATAATGTGTATTTGACTGACCAAAATGAAAGAAATAGAATGAAAAGTTTCCCAAAATGTAACACGATGAAAACTATATAGCATATCCCAGATCACCACATGTAAATTCTAGAGGTGGCTCCCACAGGTTCTAGAGATGGCTCCCATTGCGATGTAGTAATCAGTCTTGCATAGCAATTAGCTTCGCACTTCCGACTAGCTAAATGCTCTGATACTATTTGTCAACACTTGGTCACACCGAGTGCTAAAGGTTGCTAGTCAATATTACACATGACACTCAAGACAGACTATTAGTGGGGGATCACAATCGCCCCACCTTTAATATGCCCACACTTGTGGTGAAATTCACTTGGTGCAACGCGTGGTTTAGCTTATAATCCATTATCAAAATTAATTAGTTAATATCGCACTTGACACATTAAATTCATATTATAAACCATTCAATCTCTCAATCAAATAATTTGATTAAAGACTATGTTTTGATTTATTACAAAACAGGACTTCTCAAAACTCTAGAAATCTAGGAAGACAAATAAAATATAGAAAACGCCACAACAGTAACTAGCCCAGCTAACCGACTAAGAACCCAACTACTACAAACGACAAACCGAGGCAGGCATTGGGCCATTCGAAGATCACCAAATCCTCATTTGATCCAAGCAAGCTTCCCCATCATTAGCAAAAACAAATAAGCCAATCTCCATCTCTAACTCAATTCTTTGTCCTCTTTTTGATTCCTCCTCTACTTCAAAATTAAACAACTTACACTAGCTCCTCTATTAATTAATCCAGTAAATTAACCCATACTTTATACATATTAGCTCTATACTTAATTTTAAACTGTCTGTATCTAACTATTAAATATGTTGGGCATGGACTGTCATCTCATATATCAACTAAGTTGTCAGAAAAAAAGAATAATATGGCATGCTCTTACCATGAATGTATCCCCAATGTTGATGACAAGCGCACCGTGCACTGGCCGGATTGACTGCCATTTATCGTCCGCGAACACTTCGAGCCCCTCGACATTGTCTTGTTGGAGGATTGTGAGTGAGGTCGGATCACAATGAGGTCCGGTGCCAAGAGTTAGCTCGGGCTCTTGGCATGGTGGATAGTAATTGCATCGCATTATGGAGCTACACTCCTTGAAGAAATCTCTATAGTGATGTCTGTCAACGCCTAAACTAATTGCTAAGAGTTCCATTATGAAGAGAGAGAGTTTGTTCATTGCCTCGCAATATTTTTGGTACACAATCCTGAAAATAACCAAGAAACACGAACTAATTATCAAAAGTGACTATATATATTAATTTGTTTTAGGAAATTTCTCTATATATTTTTTTATAATTAATCGTCATATGCAATTAAAAACAAATTTCTCTTGAAAATAATGTTCGAGTGCTCCAAGAGAGGTCTAATTTGAAGGACATTGCTCGTCCCCACCTTCTCTGAGCATGTTTCCTCTGCTAGCTCTTAGGATCACACAATCGGGCTTGTACCATGGCATAATTATTATTATTTTTTGAGGAATATATCATGGCATAAATTGATCATGTCTTTATCTGCGTATGCTCATTCATCAAATTAAACCATGAATGTTTTGTACATCTATGCACGTTGTTGCTAAGTTACCATACATAGTATCCTTTCTCTTTTCATTATATATCACGGAGGGCATTATAGCCATTTTCTATCCTAATATTCATACGCATCTTTGACGTATATAAAATCTAAAGTGTAAGACCAAGCAATATGTGCGTGAGAGCTCTTACCCCATATGTTCGAACTCTTCACCTAATGTTGAAGTGAAGTAGTCCACAACCGCAGGCTTAATGCAATCTCCATTATGACCAAAAGAGAGAGTCTCCTTCCAAGGCAATTTCGACGCAAACCGATCAGAATGAGCTCCGGCATATCCCCACATGCTCCCGGGCTTCCTCTTAGCCCTCAGTTTATGACTAAGAGGAAGCATAAAGAACTCGTACATGCTATCTAACGCGTCACGCACGAGACCTTGATCAATGCCATGGTTGGTCACTTGGAAGAAGCCGTGGGTCGTGCAAGCGGTCCTGACAAGATCAGCCGCTACATCTGTCAACGCATCATCTCCTTGTAGGAAGCCCTTGAGGTCTACTACTGGAGCATTGAGCTCCTCTAGAGTTCTCGGCCTTTCATCGGATGGCCAGACGAACTGTCTGGGTATTTTAACCTGGCATCTGAGCAAGTTTGAATCGAACACAACAACTTTCTCTTCGTCAACAATGTTTATCGGAGGAGGGAGGAGGAGAGAGGTAGATTTGGCGTCCATGGGAGGAAGAGTGTGTTTAGGGTGAGGGGGGTGATGAGAGTATTTGTAAGGGGAGGAAGGCAACTAAGAGCATCTCTCCAAAAATTTCTCCAAAATGGGGAATCAAATGTCATATTCCCCAAATTATTTTTGCTCCAACTCCAACAGCTTCCTCATTTTGAAGAATCATGCATTTATTACAATAATAAAAATATTCTACATCTTTGACTAATAAATAATAAATTATTTATTATTTTGAAGAATCCCATTTTGACCAAATTATTTATTATTATAATGAGGAGATGGAGTTGTTTTTTGTGGGTTGAGTCTAGAAGAACGTGAAAAAGTGCTTCCCCAAATATTTGGAGAATGCTGCAGATTTGGGGAAGGCTCTCTATTTTTTCTCTCCTATCCCCATTTTGGGGAATGAGACGGGGAATCTGTTGGACCAAAAAAAAGCTCAAAATTCTCCAAATTTGAGAATACCAAGAAGATGGGGAAGCTGTTGGAGATGCTCTAAACGACAAAAGAAGAGAGAAAAAAAAGAGAGTAGGGGTGTGGGGTGTGGGGGTTGTCCAAATTAATTGATGTATTTGTGTGTGGATAGAGCGTAGAGTGAGTTAATTTGAGCGCATCGATAACATCGACGAGGCGTTTGGACTACTTGGATATGCAAAGCCAAGAGTCGGGACGAGTGACGCCCCGAGTTTGAGATTTTTGTGGAAGTTAAAAAAAAAAAAACCACAAAAGGGAGGGGACGAGGGACCCTTTTCATCGTTTTGCCACCAAAAAGGAATCCATTGAAGTGTTTGTTTCCTGGTAACCGTTACATTCCTCACTCAATAATTTCAACAGGGTCTCATCTCTACAAATTATTTGAGGAGCTTAGTTAACACCGTATCAGAGATAATGCAATCACAGCAACAATCATAGTGGGATTGGTGAAACACAACTCCACTTCTCTTAACTCTTTGCTGGATGCTATTCGATCATGTGCTGTTTCTAATAATTAGTGTGAGCGGGGAAAAAAGAAAAGAAAAGAAAAAAAAAATGTTGGATGTTGGATTTGTGATGTCTACCACAACTAGCCTCGGCAAAATGTATTCGATTATCATGTCTCGTAGGTGCTATTCCTATTGGATACCCACAACAGGGTCTGCTCCCGCAGAATCAATACTTGTTATATGATCTGATCGATTTCTTCTTCACCCATTTGGCCCCCGCGCGCATAACCAAATTCATTATTCCTTTCTTGATGATGTAGTCTGATAAGCTTATTCGTCCCCCGTCGTAATTCTTCAAGCACACCGGGTTTTGCAATATAAGATGCGAAAGCGATTAGCCATGCATACCTTCGTCAATGGCATAATGGTTTTCTTTGCATATAATTGTCGATGTCTCGTCGGTATTGATAATTTGATGTTATTCAATTAATCACACTGTTGGTTATAGTTATGAGATAGACATCCAAATAAGTGGGTGAGATAGACATCCAAATAAGTGGGTGGGTAACACCCTATCTTAGAGAAAAGATATTCTTAATTCTAGTAAGTGTAGGATTACATTTCTAAACCCTTTTATAAAGATAAAGGATGTCCCATGATGGGTAATAGAGAAAATATATAGATACATATGATACCCGTCATCTCCTTCTCCAATCAAGTTCATACTTTACGTGGTAGTCACGGGGTGACATATGGGGGCTTCTCACTGGTTGCACAGTGTGGTCGCTATCCAGCTATTAATCAAGAAATGTGTGGCGATCCTACATAAAAGATCCGAATTGGTAACTCTAAACCTGTTGTTTACATTTTCTAGAAATCATGCTAGGGTTTCTTATTTTTATTGTGCATAATAGTTGTAGATTATCCCTCTTGCATGCGTGTAGTTATCCGGATCTTACATTGGTATTACAGCCGGATCTAGGACCGTTCATCAGTTTCTTGATGGTGATTTTAATCCTAGAATAGAAAAGATGGGATTTTCATTATTAAAAATTTATTTTTAATTAAAAAATGTAATTTTTGGTGTAACAATTCTATTTTTTGACATCAGGATGTTAGATCTATAGTAAAAATCTAATTTTTTATGAACTAGTGGGCAATTTCAATAAATCAGGGATCTATTAAATATTTTTATGATATCAAAATTTTTTTAGTACTTAAAAATCATGTTTTATTTTCTGAATTAAAAAAATTTCGAAACACTAGATCTTCCCGTTGTAGGCTCCAGGGGCGCTGACAGCGGTGGGACCCAAGGATGGTAGCTCCGGCCTTAGGCGTTGAAGACTAGCTACCCACCATCGCTAGCACAGGGTGCTTGTGGTGCGGTTCCTTTGTAAAAAAAAAAAAACTAATTTGAATCAACACAGGATGCGGAGGGTCGACGGCGTCGAACTTCGTCATCTTGATCACCTCCCCAGTAGTAATGCAACGCGGAAGTAAGAAACCTCAGAATCCACCAAGGGGTGCTCCTGTGACGCCCCTGGGTTCACACACGGCTGCAGTCCGAGGTAAAACCATGGATGTCAAACCTGCCATGCACCACACCGTGCAGTAACACGTTTCACCATCACAATCACTATCTCTCTAGTGGAGTCAACATCAGGTGTAGGTACAAAGCAAGTGAAAAGTGAATCAACAATACTAGATGAAATGATAGAACATAATACATCTCATCAACGAAATAAACTGTAGTACATAGTCAAAGTCTGAAATGAAATAAACTGGAGTTCTTACAAGTCTCAAAATACAGCAAGTCTGAGTAAAGGAAATTTAGGCAACACAGCCTTTACAATTCTAGAATAAACTCTCAAATGTCTGACAACACTACAGTGGAGCCCACAGAAAATAATACATAGATAAAGTAATGCTGAACACTAAAGTAGTCCGCTATCAACCTACGGCTCTCCGTGCTCCTGGCTCGTGACCTGAAAAGGGGGAGAGACAACGAGCGTCAAAGCGCTAGCGAGCAACATCACAACCAACCCCAAGGGATAGGGCTCGTTGTATATAAAAATACAATAATATATGATAGCATTAATTCATCATACAAACAGATATGGGTCTTAGTACTTAGGGAAATACAACACGAGCATAGGTACGTCGAGTGAAATAATCCAAACAAGGAAACCCTCATGTATATACCTTGTATCTCAAATTGTAGATCCCTAAACACCAAGCCCGAAGTTTAATACATGAACAATAAAGAAAAGATAACAATCCCATTTCTAATAGTAAACACATCTATGTCAAAATCTCGTAGTTGAAATAAGTGTTATGCACAGTTCATGCCACTATCATGTCCAACTACATAAAAATGTCATACTCAAATACCCAAAAGTATATGGTGCTCAAGGTTTAGCAAAAATTGCCCAACACGGGGTCTTTAGTCGCTTATAGTCCAACACGAGGACTTTTATCGCTTATAGTCCAACACGAGGACTTTAGTCGCTTATAGTCCAACACGAGGACTTTAGTCGCTTAGAGTCCAACACGAGGACTTTATATGAACCATGGAGTTACCACTAGTAAAGAGATGTCTATTTAACTCTTACACATATCTTGTTGTACAAGTCTTAACTTTGTATCAGGAAAGAGTCATCTCACATGTATCACACATGAGTTCAATCTATATGAGTGTATACAACATGCGATTAAACAAAAACACGAAGAAAACAGGAAAATCTCGGATGAGTCGACTCATGCTCACTGATGAGTCGACTCAAGCCTCATAGGTCGACTCGTGATCAACAACGAGTCGACTGAGCAGAAGGTAAATGGCAACAGGATACAACTTCGTGAGTCGACTCATGATTTTTATGAGTCGACTCATAGCTCATGGGTCGACTCGTATATTGACGAGTCGACTCAACAGAAGCAAAAAGGAAACATCATAACACTTCGTGAGTCGACTCATGACAGGTCATGAGTCGACTCAACATGATGAGTCGACTCATGATGAGTCGTGAGTCGACTCACGGGCTTAAATTTGCATATAATGAACTGGAATTTGATCTAAACGCTCCCCATCTCGATTCTTCTGATATACAACATATCTAACCTCCAATTTTACCCCATTATACAGTAAGAAAACATATTTATCATGGGAAACGATCTCTTATAGATTAGATCTAACATTTAGCCCTAAACATGAATGAAAGACATTAAACCAAAATAAATACTCATGTTTTTATCCTTTAAACAAAATTCCAGATCTGGGTTTTCATTAAAAACTGGTTGGTGGGGATTTAAAATCTTAAACACATGATTTCTAGCATTCACCCTATCAAGAGCATTGATTTATACTTGAAAATAAGGCTTAGGCTCAATAAAACTCATTAAAAACGTTTATCAATAAATAAAAACATAGGGAAGAGTTTGGGTGAGATGCTACTCGCCTCAAATGCGAAGAATCACAATCTTTTCGCTGAAATCCAAGAGAGAACACTGAAAACCCCTTGAAATGCCTCCAAAAACACCAAGAACACCTAGGGTTTTGAGGGAGAGGAAGAGGGCTAGGGTTTCTTGGGAGTTCAGATGGGAAATGTGAGTTTTTGGGTGAGGGAAGCATATATAAGTCAATGAAAACCCGACCCGAAACCCAGCAAACCCGACCCGAAACCACCCAAAAAATCGTCAATGAGTCGACTCATGATATGTCATGAGTCGACTCATGACTCATGGGTCGACTCATAAATTATGAGTCGACTCAGCAGAAAGAAAATGGGAACAGGACTCGATATCATGAGTTGACTTATGACAGGCGCAAGTCGACTCAACCTGATCAGTCGACTCATGACATGTTATGAGTCGACTCATGAACAAAAATCTGCATACATTGATTCTTTTGCACACGATTTGCAAACTTACAACTCATCCTCATACCTGAGGCATATACACATGCTCATAAGCTCAAATATCATTTCCCATGCATGACCATGCCACAAAGATATTTATAATATATATTAATTATCTTTGTTCACTCATATTCACACTTGAAAGTTGTCAAAATCAACGGGGTCTTACATTCTTCCCCCCTTAAAAGAATTTCGCCCTCGAAATTCAGGAATCATATCTAACTCGCAATGATGCTGAAAAAGCACAACAAGGGTCTAATCCAACCCGCACACATACTCATTCACACATATCAATCACTAAAATAAGCATATAGTGACATTTACACTTAACGATCTACAATGGTAATATTCTTATTCGACCCCTAACCTAACGGAACTAGTACGTCGGGCGAAAAATCCAAACAAGGAACCCCCCATGCATATACTATGTGTTCCGCAAGATTAGGAATTAGATAAAAATACCATCATTCTAGTGTTAAGTATAGGTGTCAAGGTATTCATATAAATATACAAGTAGGAATTCACGTCAAAAATACTTTAGTTAATTTACCTGCTCAAATAAGTGTGGGTAGTCACGTCACATGTCCTCCTCGCGTTCCCAAGAAGCTTCCTCCACTCCACTTCGGTTCCACTGGACTTTCACCAATGGAATTATCTTGTTTCTGAGTCTCTTGTCTTCTCTAGCAAGAATAGATACCGGGATCTCTATAGTAGTCAAATCATCCTGAAGCTCAATCTCCGGTGCATCCAACACTCGCTGCTGCTCCTCGTCATGCAAGTGCTTCTTGAGCATAGAAATGTGGAATACATTGTGTATACTAGACATAGAAGCTGGAAGATCTAGTCTGTATGACACAGCTCCAATGCGCTCCAAAATCTGAAATGGTCCAATATACCTCGGTGCAAGCTTCCCTCGCCTCCCGAATCGCTGCACACCTTTCATAGGCGACACCTTCAGCATAACCAAATCCCCAATCTGAAACTCGAGGGGTCTTCGTCTCTTATCTGCATAGCTCTTCTGCCGACTCTGAGCGGCTAGAATCCGCTCCCTGATCAAGGCTACCTTCTCAGTAGTCTGCCTCACTAACTCTGGTCCAAGCATCAACCTGTCCTCCGGTTCGGCCCAACATATCGGTGATCTACAAGGTCTCCCATATAATGCTTCATACGGGGCCATACCGATCGTCGCTTGATAACTATTGTTATAAGCGAACTCTACCAGTGGAATATGATCCTCCCAACTACCTTGGAAGTCAATGACACATGCTCGCAACATGTCCTCCAACACCTGATTCACCCTCTCTGTCTGGCCATCCGTCTGGGGGTGGAATACACTGCTATAAGATAGGGTGCTACCAAATGAGTCCTGGAAACTCCTCCAAAAATGTGAAGTGAAGACCGATCCCCGATCTGACACGATCGAATCTGGAACTCCGTGAAGTCAAACTATCTCCCGAATGAAGATCCTCGCATAGGTCTCGGCTGTATAAGTGGTCCTCACTGGAATAAAATGTACTGACTTCGTCAACTGGTCTACTATCACCCAAACTGAATCATTCCCCTTCTTCGACTTCGGCAACCCCACGATAAAATCCATGGAAATATCTGCCCACTTCCACTCCGGAATAGGCAAAGGCTGAAGGGTCCCTGCGGGTCTCTGATGCTCTGCCTTCACCTGCTGACAGGTAAAACATCTAGCCACATAGTCTGCAATCTCTCTCCGCATACCACTCCACCAGAAACGTCTCTTCAGGTCCTTGTACATCTTGGTAGTCCCTGGATGCACTGTGTACCGAGTACGATGTGCCTCATCAAACAACTCCCTCTTCAGCTCTGAACTAGCTAGCATGACCAACCTACCCTTCATCCGTAGGCCTCCATCTGCTCCAACGGTCCAATCAGCCTTAGGCTCCTTGGAGATCTCCCCCTTATGGGTTTGAATCCAAGAGTCCTCCAACTGTGCTCTGATAACCCTGTCACTCCAAGATGGCTGCACTGACACAGCTCCCAAAAACGCACTGGTTCCTCCAACCTCGGGTTGAAAATCAAACTGGCTAAGAGTGATAAGATCTCTATGCAATGAACACCTCAAAGCCGCAATCCGATGTCGACGCTTCCTACTCAAGGCATCTGCTACGACGTTCGCCTTCCCTGGATGATACTGAATCGCGAACTCGTAGTCCTTGATGAACTCAATCCACCTCCTCTGTCTCTGGTTGAGTTCCTTCTGAGAAAAGAGATACTTCAGACTCTGATGGTCTGTGAATAGCTCGAACTGCACTCCATACAAATAGTGCCTCCATGACTTCAGTGCAAATACCACTGCTGCTAACTCCAAGTCATGAGTGGGATAGTTCTGCTCATGCACCCTCAATTGCCGTGAGATATAGGCTACCACCCTCTGGGTTTGCATCAATACGCCTCCTAGGCCTGCCAATGATGCATCCGTGTACACCACGAATGTCCTGTCGCTGCTCGGAATAATCAGAACCGGCGCTGTAGTCAACTTAGCCTTTAAAATATCGAAGGCCTTCTGGCACTCCATGCTCCATGTGAACTGTACACCCTTCTTCGTAAGGTGTGTAATTGGTGTCGCAATCTTCGAGAAGTCCTGAATGAACTTCCTGTAATATCCAGCTAAACCCAGAAAGCTGCGAATCTCTGTCACCGTCTTCGGTGGCTCCCAATCAAGAACTGCCGTGACCTTAGCCGGGTCCACTGCTATGCCCTCTCTACTGATGACGTGGCCAAGAAATCTGACTTCTGAAAGCCAAAATTCGCACTTGCTGAACTTAGCATACAGCTGATGCTCCTGGAGGGTCCTCAACGCTATCCGTAGATGATCCTCGTGCTCTGCCTCCGATCTCGAGTAGATAAGAATATCGTCGATAAAGACGATCACAAACTGATCCAAAAAGGGACGGAAGACCCAGTTCATCAAATCCATGAATACTACGGGTGCATTGGTCAATCCGAATGGCATGACCAAGAACTCGAAGGACCCATATCGAGTAAGAAAAGCGGTCTTGGGAATATCCATCTCCCGAACCCGCAACTGATGATAGCCAGAACGAAGATCAATCTTCGAGAAATACTACGCTCCCTGCAGCTGGTCAAACAAGTCATCAATCCTAGGTAGTGGGTACCTATTCCGGATTGTGACCTTGTTCAACTCTCTATAATCTATGCATAACCTCATACTACCGTCCTTCTTCTTCACGAAGAGGACCGGTGTGCCCCACGGAGAATGACTCCGGCGAATAAAACCCTGAGCTAACAACTCGTCCAACTGGGTCTGCAGCTCTCTCATCTCAGCTGGTGCCATGCGATAGGGTGCGCGGGATATAGGGGCTGTACCTGGCTGCAACTCAATACAAAGCTCAACCTCTCTCACAGGAGGTAACCCAGGTATGTCCTGAAAGACATCCGGAAAATCTGAGACAACTCTAGTCTCCAATAACTCGGCTCCCTGATCCCGTCACAGCACCTCCTCGATGTACGCCAGAAACGACTCCGCAAATCGGTTGCCCTGAGAGGTGGCTACAATCAACTCGGACCCATCGGACACTCGTAACTTGACTGTCTTTGCAAAGCAGTCAATACTAATATGGTAGGACGACAACCAGTCCATACCAAGAATAACATCAAACTCGAACATATGCAATACTATCAGATCAACTATGAACTCCGACTCGTCTAGACTGACGGTACACCTCCTACACATGCTCTCCAGAAGCGATGCCTCACCTAAAGGGGTGGAAACTGACAAAGGGGTGTCTAGTGGCTGAGCTACAAGCTGGAGTCTAGCCATAAATGCATGCGATATGAAAGAATGCGAAGCTCCCGAATCAAAAAGGATACGGGCAGGAAAGGAATTCACAAGGAACGTACCCTCCACAACTGCTCCGCTGGCACCGTGATCACGGGGGACCACTGCATAAACTCTGCCTGGAGCTGGAGTCTGCTCAACTGCTAATGCTGGGGGGTATGGAACAATCTGCCCCTGAGGAGCCTCCTGAACTGCTCGAACCTGCCCCTCTGCCCTCTGCGTCGCTGGCGGTGCCTCAAGTCTGTTCGGTTGACCCTGTCCTCTACTCTGCTGTCGCTGCTGCGGCTGGTTCGGGCCCTTGCCCTGCTGAGCTCCTGCTGGTGCACTACGACACTCTGAAGCCTTGTGCCCGAACTTGTGGCAGTTGAAACAAGAACCCTGGAACTTGCGCTGCTGGTGCGCTCGCTGATCCTGCTGGGGTCTCTTCTTATGAGGGCCCTGATGCTGCTGCTGGTGTCCAGAAAAGCCTCTCTTGTTCTTACCCTTATCACTACTCTGCCCTGTCTTGGTCTTCCCCTCCTTGTCCTTCTGGAACATAGAGGTCTCGATCTCCTAAGAAGTGGCAGCCTCAGCTACCTCCCTAACTGAATAAAACCTCCTCGACACGAGGTATCGTCGGAGATTTGGGCGAAGCCCAGCCAAAAACATCTGAGCCTGACGCTCTCCGGTCTGCCACATGCCCGTGAAATGCAATAGCTCCATAAACCTGCTCTCAAACTCTGCCACGGTCATGTCTCCTTGAGTCAACCGGGATAACTCGAGCTCCTTCCCAGTCCGTGCTGCCGAAGAAACATACTGTCCATCAAAGAAATAAACGAAGTCCTCCCATGTGAGGGTCATCCTCTGCTCTGGGGTAAACTGTGGCCGGTACCATCTCCCGGCATCTCCCTTCAAGCTATAAGATGCCAATCTCTGCTTCTGGACTGAATCCACACTGAGAATATCGAGAATGTTGCTCACATCCTCCTTCCACTTATGGGCTGCAAGAGGGTCTGGTGACCCCTGAAACTCTGGTGCCCTCATCTTCTGATATCTCTCTACCATACGAAGCCAAGTCTCCTGCTCTGTGGCTCTGTCAGGTACTGCCAGTGGAATAACTGCAGGTGCTACCTCTGGATCTCTCTCTCTGATCGGGACAGCTGGTATCCCCGGCTGCTGAGCTACTGGTGGTGGTGGTGTCCGTGGTGCTATGTGAGTCGTCACCATCTCCTCGATAGCTGTCATCCGAGTAATAAGAGGGGCCATGAGATCCACCAGATACTGAGGAGCCTGCTACGGCTCGGGTGGGACCTGCTGGGGCTCGGACTGAGCTGGCTGCTGATCAGGTAGAGTCTGCTGTGACTCTGCCTGGCTAGCTCTCCTGGTACGGGGTCTACCTCGTCCTGCCATCTCTCTCCTGATGGTAAGAAAAACAAAAGTCCATAAGTAAAAATAGACCTTTATAAATAGCGTATCTTAATACAATTTTTCACAACATATAGTATTCACACAAATACTTTGAATTTATGCAAAATAGTTGTCATAAAAAAAAAATATCCTCAATTTTTAAGATATACGCATATATCGTCCTCACTCATACTAGGAAATCCTCTCGGACTCTATACTTGAATCCTAGGAAACTCTATCCTAGCTCCACGACTCGACACAGGATGATCCTAAGGATACTGGAACTAGATCTCTGATACCAACTGTGACGCTCCTGGGTTCACACACGGCTGCAGTCCGAGGTGAAACCATGGATGTCAAACCTGCCATGCACCACACCGTGCAGTAACACGTTTCACCATCACAATCACTATCTCTCTAGTGGAGTCAACATCAGGTGTAGGTACAAAGCAAGTGAAAAGTGAATCAACAATACTAGATGAAATGATAGAACATAATACATCTCATTAACGAAATAAACTGTAGTACATAGTCAAAGTCTGAAATAAAATAAACTGGAGTTCTTACAAGTCTCAAAATACAGCAAGTCTGAGTAAAGGAAATTTAGGCAACACAGCCTTTACAACTCTAGAATAAACTCTCAAATGTCTGACAACACTACAGTGGAGCCCACAGAAAATAATACATAGATAAAGTAATGCTGAACACTAAAGTAGTCCGCTATCAACCTACGGCTCTCCGTGCTCCTGGCTCGTGACCTAAAAAGGGGGAGGGACAACGAGCGTCAAAGCGCTAGCGAGCAACATCACAACCAACCCCAAGGGATAGGGCTCGTTGTATATGAAAATACAATAATATATGATAGCATTAATTCATCATACAAACAGATATGGGTTTTAGTACTTAGGGAAATACAACACGAGCATAGGCACGTCGAGCGAAATAATCCAAACAAGGAAATCCTCATGTATATACCTTGTATCTCAAATTGTAGATCCCTAAACACCAAGCCCGAAGTTTAATACATGAACAATAAAGAAAAGATAACAATCCCATTTCTAATAGTAAACACATCTATGTCAAAATCTCGTAGTTGAAATAAGTGTTATGCACAGTTCATGCCACTATCATGTCCAACTACATAAAAATGTCATACTCAAATACCCAAAAGTATATGGTGCTCAAGGTTTAGCAAAAATTGCCCAACACGGGGTCTTTAGTCGCTTATAGTCCAACACGAGGACTTTCATCGCTTATAGTCCAACACGAGGACTTTAGTCGCTTATAGTCCAACACGAGGACTTTAGTCGCTTAGAGTCCAACACGAGGACTTTATATGAACCATAGAGTTACCACTAGTAAAGAGATGTCTATTTAACTCTTACACATATCTTGTTGTACAAGTCTTAACTTTGTATCAGGAAAGAGTCATCTCACATGTATCACACATGAGTTCAATCTATATGAGTGTATACAACATGCGATTAAACAAAAACACGAAGAAAACAGGAAAATCTCGGATGAGTCGACTCATGCTCACTGATGAGTCGACTCAAGCCTCATGGGTCGACTCGTGATCAACAACGAGTCGACTGAGCAGAAGGTAAATGGCAACAGGATACAACTTCGTGAGTCGACTCATGATTTTTATGAGTCGACTCATAGCTCATGGGTCGACTCGTATATTGACGAGTCGACTCAACAGAAGCAAAAAGGAAACATCATAACACTTCGTGAGTCGACTCATGACAGGTCATGAGTCGACTCAACATGATGAGTCGACTCATGATGAGTCGTGAGTCGACTCACGGGCTGAAATTTGCATATAATGAACTGGAATTTGATCTAAACGCTCCCCATCTCGATTCTTCTGATATACAACATATCTAACCTCCAATTTTACCCCATTATACAGTAAGAAAACATATTTATCATGGGAAACGATCTCTTATAGATTAGATCTAACATTTAGCCCTAAACATGAATGAAAAACATTAAACCAAAATAAATACTCATGTTTTTATCCTTTAAACAAAATTCCAGATCTGGGTTTTCATTAAAAACTGGTTGGTGGGGATTTAAAATCTTAAAGACATGATTTCTAGCATTCACCCTATCAAGAGCATTGATTTATACTTGAAAATAAGGCTTAGGCTCAATAAAACTCATTAAAAACGTTTATCAATAAATAAAAACATAGGGAATGGTTTGGGTGAGATGCTACTCGCCTCAAATGCGAAGAATCACAATCCCCTTCGCTGAAATCCAAGAGAGAACACTAAAAACCCCTTGAAATGCCTCCAAAAACACCAAGAACACCTAGGGTTTTGAGGGAGAGGAAGAGGGCTAGGGTTTCTTGGGAGTTCAGATGGGAAATGTGAGTTTTCGGGTGAGGGAAGCATATATAAGTCAATGAAAACCCGACCCGAAACCCAGCAAACCCGACCCGAAACCACCCAGAAAATCGTCGATGAGTCGACTCATGATATGTCATGAGTCGACTCATGACTCATGGGTCGACTCATAAATTATGAGTCGACTCAGCAGAAAGAAAATGGGAATAGGACTCGATATCATGAGTCGACTTATGACAGGCGCAAGTCAACTCAACCTGATCAGTCGACTCATGACATGTTATGAGTCGACTCATGAACAAAAATCTGCATACATTGATTCTTTTGCACACGATTTGCAAACTTACAACTCATCCTCATACCTGAGGCATATACACATGCTCATAAGCTCAAATATCATTTCCCATGCATGACCATGCCACAAAGATATTTATAATATATATTAATTATCTTTGTTCACTCATATTCACACTTGAAAGTTGTCAAAATCAACGGGGTCTTACAGCTCCACAAAGAACTTTGAATCCACAAAGAAAATAAAATAAAGACGAACTTTATTGATCAAAATTTACGCCTTGGGCTTACTACCATCTGCTTAAATGGAAAAATAAATAAGACTCCTAATAAAACTAAAATTATAAAAAATAATAAGTATCAAATCCTGTCCTGAAAAGCCTCCTTATAATAAAGGAAACAAATTAGCCAAACATGAATTAAAATTGAATTTGTTTCCTAATCTAAATAGACTCCAACCTTATTACTAAAAATAAACTAAATATTAATTCTTTTAGATTTCTAGTAAAAACTAGTGATACTGATGAGATTTTGGAAATCTAACAATCTGCTTGGCTTCGTCTCATCGTGATAGGCTATAATGGCTATTTGCATATATCATATGTCAGTATACACCTTTTGAATTAGAAGATATGATTATTTCTTTGCGAAAGTCAATAATATGTATGTATCTATATTTAGCTTGTGATTGTCTCGCTCCTCCATGAAATTGTCCGTTAAGTGTCCTACATCAATCTCCTCTTATTGAAAGAAGCTCAACCCTAAGCTTATATTTTCTTGAATAGTAGCTTAAATGGTAAACATTTTTCTTCTCCTACATCTATCAACATCCGTCTTGTACTTAGCATTAATTTTCTCCATCTGTTATTTTATCTCTTCATCTAAAACTTTTTCTGATTTAAACTTTTGAATGAATCATTCACATGTTATGTTCATGTGACTAACTGCATGTGAATCTATAGATGGCTTAAAAAACTCCTCCAAATCCTTTCCTTTTTGCTCTTTATATTCTTGTTCCTAAATTTTCATCTCAATCTTGTTGAAATTACTGTCACTCTTTATTTCTAGAGAAGAATTCTCTCACACTCTATCTATTTTGTTCTAGGCCCTCCATTAAGAAAGTTACACATGACATCAATCACCTCGCTCTCAATGCTACCCTTCTCCTTCATTGCAATAAGCAAAGGTAATATCACTCACAATAGATTCAAAAAGTTCATGTATAATGCCCATCTTCATTAACATATTACCATCAATATCAATAATCTCAATCATAAAAGGGGCTTGCACCTCAGGAGGAATCTCGGTAACCCTCTATAGATAGCTTCAAATCTTTTGTGAAAGCTTTATTGTCTACCATCAAATTTTTTTTCTTATAAGTAGTCTCTATTGTAGATAGCTCATTTTCTATAAGATGCATGAGTGCAATTCGATGTCCATCTTGTTGAAGATATAAGTATTGTCTCTGCTCCGGTGGATAGCATCAATATCAAACTGCCATGACCTACCTAAAAGCATATGACAAGTATCCATCTCGATCACATCAAACAACACCTCATCAAACAACACCTTATGGTGCATCTCATGCGGAAGATATTGTACTTTTGAGATGGTTCTTGTTTCTTTGTTTCTTCTTTGATGCTCTTCATAACTCTGGAGTCGTGCTTAGGGACAAATTGAGCTTGCTTAATCTATGCATGATTATAGTTAGAGTATGATCTCATATATTGATTGAGCACATAATAATAGGTTTTAAGAAAATAAGCTTTCATCAATTCCTTAATCTTCACCCACGATCGGATTTTTTGCTTTTGCTGAAGGGCTCGATTCTCACATAATAATTGCCACCAAAAAGGTGCTTTACCCTTAAATCGATAGGCTACTCGTTTAACCCTCTAATCTTCTAAAATTCCCAAGTATTCAAAAAACCTTTCCATCTCTTCAGTCCAATCAAACAAATCATCTTCACCCAGTTTCCCATTGAAAGTCGATAAATCAACCCTCCTATTTTTAATGTCATATATATCTTATCTTGAGTAATCTCGATGATCATGATTTCAATAAGAGACTTCATTTTCATTGATGTTGCTGTTGAATTCTACTTGTAGAGTCCCAGCATGTTTATGCCGACCATCAACATGATTTAAAACTCATCCCAGGTTCAGACACTCCATTATCAATGCAAGTTGGTCTAAATGAGTCCATGAAGAAAAAGGGCTTACACTGCTTTGTCACCTATAATCTGATAAAAAATAGGGCTCTGATACTAACTAAATTAGCACAAAAATAAGAAAAATTGGAATCCAGTAAGGGGTGCTCTTTGAATCTAAAAGAATAGTCTTTGAACCCATGAAGAACTTTGGATCAATGAAGAAAATAAAATGAAGAGAAATTTTATTGATCAAAAGTTATCCCTCTAGGGCTTATACTGCTTAAATAGAAAATATACAAGACTCCTAACAAGACTATAATTATAAAAAAAGTAACAAATCCGACCCTAAATAGACTCTTTATGATAAAGAAAATAAATTATCCAAATACGAATCAAAAATGAATTTGTTTCCTAATCTAAATAGACTCCAACTTTATTATTAAAGATAAACTAAATATTAATTATAATTAAATTTCCACTAAAAACTGGTGATACTAATGAGATTTTGGAAATCTGACAATCTGTTTGGTTTCGTCTTGTCAAGATAGGTGATTTACATGTGTAAAATATTAGTATCCGCCTTCAGAGTTAAAAGATATGATCGTTTATTTACAAAAGTCAGTAATATATAGTATTCATATTTATCTTGTGATTGTTATGCTCCTCAATGAAATTATTTGTTAACTATCCTACATCAAGCAGCAGTGGTCGCTAATACTCATCACGGCAGTTCTGGGAGCCTCCTGTGGTGGCATCATGGGCGTGGCTTGCGAGTGAGCTGACCGGGGATCGGGGCGATGCTACTACCATAAGGTCAGCGCCCTTAAGGTTAGAACTATAAATGTAAGTTTTTTTATTTTTCTGATATTAGAAAATTCTAAATAATTATTTTTAAATTAGAAATTATTTTAAAAAAATTTCAAAAAATTTAGGAAATTTTAAAAAATATTTTTATTATTTTATTTAATAATTTTAAAAATTTCTAATGTGGAGCCCACTAGATTTCATAATAGAGTTGTTTTTAGATAGAAAAACAATTTTTAAACTTTGGATATTTAGAAAAATTATTTTTTATACGCCAACAAATTTAATTATAAAATCTTAATAAAATCGTGGATATTTTGATTAGTAGCTCTTCAGGTGGGAAAGCCTACGACGCGTAACTAATTTCACGAGAAATAAAATACCCTAATAAAATTGAAAACTTAATTTGGGTAGTTAAATAAAGATTTGTTAAATTTCTTGTTTATGTTTGTCATGTCGTTCAGACACATACCAAAATATAAACAAATCATTTCAAGTGGGAGATTTCGGGCGAGATGATACTATGATTTAACTACCCTAATCTAGTCTATCTCTAAGAAATGTTATATTCCATTTAAAAAATATATAATGATTTTAAAATTATATCTTTGAACATTATGGTTAGGGCCCTAAGCCTTCTCTATATTAGGATGTTAATTTATTATCTGTGTAAAAGGCTTGACGATATGGAATGCTCTTCTAGGAAGAACATTACTCCACATAAATGTTGATAATCTTAACGTGTCCATAAGTTAAGCATCTTAGTCCTTCACTTATTAAGGTACCGATACGATATTCTTACTTTGGTTTCGGAATGATGAGTTGCATATACTTCTGCCGGAAGAAATATTTTCTCCTAAGAGCAGGAGATTTTAGTGAGTATTAAGGCAATAATGTCCTAGTCGAAACATGGTTCAACTTGGACTCAAAGATGTGAGAACGATCAGTACAGGGTCTGGAAATAAAGAGATTATTTAAGTGGTTCACTTGGTGAACTACAATGAAGAGCAATCTTATCTGGGAGTTTGAGGATTATTCAAATGCGAAGAGCTTTGAGGATGCTCTTAAAGTGAGATTCGAATAAGTCTCTCTGATGAGGATCCAAGTTCTTATTATTAAGTTGGCTTTAAATGATATGTCTACTGGGCAGAACATTGAATTCATCTTTGGATGATAACTTTTATGATCAGGGATCATGAGATAGCTAAAATTGTATTCTGTTTGGAGCAGCAGATTTGGGTCGTTATCATGGCTTTACATAACTCTAAAAAAAAGACATTTATTACTTTCATGGCACCTCGCATATGCCACAATATTTGGGGGATGTGCAAATAAGAGTGAAGTTGGAGTTTAAACATTAGGATGTGTCCAAGGCTAAGTTGTCCACTTCGGCTTTGGTAGCTAAATACCTGATTCACAAGGATGAGAGTCTAGTTGCAGGGGGCATGCCGAGAAATTTTTAAAATGGATTTTAAAGAAATTAAAAGGTTCAAATGCAAAATTTTGATTGTTTTGATTGTAGACAAGCCAATCATTTCACGTATGAGGGTGTGCAGTCAAGAAAAATTTAGGACTAATTGACTAGATCTATAGGGTAGAGACTAATTTGTAGAGTTCAAGAAGATTCTAGATGGAAATAAAAAGATTTAGATGGAGAATATGAAATAATTATGGACACCAATTCATGTAAGTTTTCTCTGAGTTCAGGTAACAAATAGATCTTGTAATACTCCCACTATAATTGAGGAATCATCTCTCCTTAGTTAGCTTGTGGGATTCATGTTAGTTTTCCATATGTAGTAGGGCTGAGCATGGTTCGGTCCAAACCGAAAAAACCGACCGAACCGATCCGAACCGACCCGAAAAAATCGGTTTTATGAGTAGGGTGGTTCGGGTCGGTTTGAAAATTTTTCGACCCGAACCGACCCGAACCGACTGAATATAGTGCAATACTACCCATTCTGATCTCAAACCCTACCCGACCCGTCTCCAAAGAGTCAAAGACTCAAACCCTAAACTCATTTTCTGAATCATTATGGGTTGAAAACAATATCATTATATTAATGTTTAATGCTTCATAATCACCTACTTTGTTGATATCTTTTTTATTTAATTAACACAGTTTGTTGTTTGATAAGAAACTTGATGAAGTTAGAACCGAACAAACCGAACCGAACCGCACCGAACCGACTTGCAGCAGTTCGGTTCGGTTTTGAATTATAGACGGTTCGGTTCGGTTGTTCAAATTTTGGTAAAAACTGAACCAAACCGACCGTTGCACACCCCTAATATGTAGGTGACTTACATATATTTACTTCTTGGATTCTCTGCTTCACATAAGACATCAAGTTAATCTCTTAGTTGATTTTAGAATGTGATTGATTATAAGATAACTAGGCTTATCTTCTACATTGCCTTGTATCATGAATTAAGATTGTATCTAATTTATGGTATTATAGACTAGGTCATATTAGATGATACATGTAGCCTCGCTAGGGGCAACCTCCTAGGTATGTGTACCAAGATGTATCTATCCACCTACGAGTATAGTATAGTTAGTAAAATCATTAGATAATCTTTTGGCAAGGTCCAGAAGAAATATGTTGCAATTAGTATACTCATAAACATGAAGACCGATATTTGTAAAGGTACAAAGTGGAGCACCTTAGGTTCTCATGAATATAGGATGCCTAATTGAGAGCTTGGATTTGTTTCAAGAACTAGATTAGCAAGGTGAACAATCAATTAAGCAAAACTATTAGAACTTTGTGCACTAGTTGTGAGATATGATAGCTATGTGGCCAGTTCAGAGAACTATATTACAGAAGAGAAAAGTTAAATAGTTCACGATAACCTAGATTCTGTAACAAATAATGCTATGAAATTGAGAAGTACAACTCTACTAGACGTAGTTCAGAATATCTACCCATTTGGTTTTGGTGAGATGCGTTATTGATAGTGGCGTATATTCTAATCTTTGTATCTTCTAGATCAATACATTCTACACCCTATCAGCCATGGATGGATGAGGGTTGTACGTGACATGTCCATGTGGGTGCGTTGCACATTCACATACTGCTTCTCATTAGTATGAGAAGTTGGACCCAAAGGGAAGAAGTGTATGTCTATTCATTAATTTTGGATGCTTCATGGAATGTATTTTATATAAGCACTATGATGTGATTATGACGGAGGGAGTTGTGGGATATTGATTTTTTCAAAGAGGATTTATTGTACAAAGAAGAAATAGATCAGGCTTTGGGAGCATACGAGATCGAGGAGGTTGTCATATAGCCAGTAATGGAAGAGGATGGTCTCTACCTGCTGGGGACTGTGGTAGAAAGATACTTTAGATGACTTGGAGCTATTGATGAAATTTCAATAGCTTTGGGGATTGTTCCATGGACTAGTATCTAGATGATATTTTGAGATCGATGGAGAAATATCCATGGTAGTATCGCAAGTTGTTGCAGAGTTCAATCCATGTGAGGATACTATTTCAAAGTCTGCAGCAAAATAGTGGAAAACAATAACAGATTGATAGCTTGAGTTCATGATGAAGAATCAAGTCAGAGGCTTGGTGGATCTTCCCCATAAATGCAAGACCATTAAGAAGAAACAAGTGTTCAAGGTCAAGCAAGATGTGACAATTAAGAGGTGCATGGCAAGCTGGGTAAAAAGTTACTTTCTCTAGCAGTGAGAATGGACTTCATTCGCATAATAGTGACTCTTGTAGTGGATATAGATTTTGAACTAACTCAGATGGATGCTGAGACACATTTTTTCTATGAGAACTGGAATAGAAGGTCTATATAGATCAACTTGTGTGTTTCAAAGTCAAGGGACTTGAGCACAGGATGCCCAAGTTAAAGAGCTTTACCTATGACTTGATACAATATTCTAGCATATAATATCTTTGATTATCATATTGGATTATGATTTTATGATGATTGATCAAGATTATTGTGTCTATCTACACCGAGCTAATAAGAGTTTGAGATATTGTCATCTTATGTTGATGACATATTGCTGGCTAGGCACATCATGAAGACCATTGGGAATTTAATCGTTTAGAGTACTACACTAAATCTAGAGCAGTGTCATAACTCTAAGGTAGAGAAAAAGCGAATGTTGATAGTCTTTTATAGGAATGTAGTCAGTATTCATGTATTTATATAACAGATAATAACAATTGTTCTTCGATCCTATCCACAAACACGATATTCCTATCCACAAACACGACATTTAAAGCCTATAAATACACCCCTAGCACCCTCATAAAGGCAAATCTGAAGGGAGTCATGAATTTTAGAGGAGCTAGGGTGAGGTTCTGATGAATTTGAGAGAGGCTAGCAGATTTTGGCAAACTACGGCATAAAGAAGGAGCGTTTCGAAGGATCTGAGGCCCGTCCCCCCTATTCCTTGAGATCAGACTTGGTCTTAATCTCGAGAAGAATCATAATCTTGCTTGGTCGAGATTATCACTGTTTACGTCGAAAATTGCTATATTCATTGCAGTATTCATTACAACTTTGATCGTTACAATGAAAACAAAAAAAGATAGTCTTTTTATAAGACTCTTACACAATGAAAATAAAAATTACAACTCTCATCAAAACAAACGCAGGAAGATCATTTATCGGTCTCCTGCTTGCGTGGGTGTCTTTGCCTGTGCCGGGGTTTATCCGTGGACCACCTTTGATTAGATCCAGTTGATGGAAAATTCAGCAGAGCTTCACCTTCACCGAAGTAGTGTTTGATTTGAAGCGCTGAGATCGACCAAGCGAAATCAGAACTCTTCTCGAGATCAAGACCAAGCCTGATCTCAAGGAACGGACGGGAACGGACTTCAGATCTCTCGAATTCTCCTTCTTTATGCTGAAGAACTCGCCAAGATCTGTCCACCATCGCTGAAATTCGTGCTCCTTTGACTCCTCAATCCGGCAGCACCTCCTCGTCTTGAATAATAATCCCCTAGAGAAATGAGCACCCGAGCTCGTATTTATAAGCTTCAGAAGCGGTTATTTAGATGAGAACAAGTGATTTGGCTCCATCCTCACTTAACAACTGATTAACAATGTTTAGAGATATGATTTAAGCAGTTAGGAACCCCTGAAACAGATAAATCCCGAGAAAGCCGCTCAAAACCATCAAAAAACGGGTTTTCGGGTCAAAACAGCGCGTCGGGTCGTGCTGACCCGCGGGGGCGCGGGTCGGCCTTGGCCGACCCGCCAGGCCGTGGGTCGGCCAAAGCCGACCCGCGCTGGTGCGGGTTTGTTTCGGCCGTCCCGCATCGGCACGGATTCCGAAGCCTGACACTTTTTTGGTTTTTCGACTCTTCCGAGATTTGTAGTTTCTCCCATTTTGCGTATTTGGTTGACTTGTACGTTTCATTACGGGACTGACTGTCGAACGCGTGTTGGTTTATATGTACGCGTGTTGATTGATGCACACGTACGTATGTTGGCGTGCGCGAGTTGATTGACGCGCGACATGCACGCGTTGATTGATACGCGCGTGTTGATTGACGCTCGCGAACTGATTGACACGCACGTGTTGATTGATGCGCGCGTGCCACTTGGTTCGTCGTTTCGCTTCATGCGCTTGTCGGCGACAGATAATCCTTTTAGACTTGGATAACAGCATTCATCGTCTTCTCTCCATCTCGAGCTGTGTGCGGACACCCATAGGTATTTTTAGACGCCTACAGATACCCCCTCCAAAGTATTTCAAACTCATTCTTTTATAAAGGAGTATGGAATGCTTTGGACAAGATAGGCCATCTCCGCAATTTCGTAGAGTGGCCTTGAACTACCTCAATTCTTAATTTCTTCAGCCTTCAATCTATTCATTGTTTCGTCGAATGGATGAAGTTCTTCCGGCGCTGCGTTTATTGTCTGACCGTTGTCGAAATCTTGAGCTGAGATTGGTGTGTAAGTTTCTAAACTTAGCTCGTGCCATTAAGTTGACTTTGAACTGATCATCTCCGTCGAGATTCATATCTGATTGTAACTAAAATCCTTGGTGTCATCTTTTGCCTTATTTTGGCGAGATTACCAATCCGTTTACCGACATCGATATTTACTGTAACGCATTGTGCGGTGTTGACACAATTTATACTTATACGTTTGCTAGAGTTTACATAGTTTAAGCTCTTAAAGCATTGGAGCATGGCGGTCCTAAGTTTTAGGCTGCAAGACCAACTATTAAAGTTGTTTCGTCTGCAGATATGGATCTTATCCCGAAGTCGTTGAATGCTCAAGTCATGAGACCAACTAATAAAGCTGATGCGCCAATGACTCTCTCATTTATAGGATTTTTGGTAAACCCTCAGCCATCAACGGGTTTGATTAGCCTTTACCGACTACCGTTTGAGTCGGGCTAGCATGCGGATTGCTTAAGTCCGTTCCGCATGTAACGTTGTGCTAAAAGAGTTAACTCTTTTAGTGCTACGACATTGAATTCGTATACTTCGTCTTTCTCCTGTGAAAAGACTAAACAGCAACGTGTGTTAGACGTAGACTTAGGATTTTTGGCAAATCCTCAGCCATCAACGGATTTGATGTGCCTTTACCGATTACGGTTTGAATCGGGCTTGCATGCGGATTGTTTAAGTCCGTTCCGCATGTAACGTTGTGCTAAAGGAATAAACTCCCTTAGACTTGATACTACGACTTTGAACACGTAGACTTCATCATTATCACGGGAATAGGCTACCCGGTAACGCTTGTTAGACGCTGACTTATCCCTACTTAGGCTTTGGGATAAAAGTCCCCAGACTAAAATTCTGGTGTCTTCTTCAATCGATGAAAGACTAAACCGGCAACGCGTGTTAGACGTCGACTTATCCCTTCTTAGGATTCGGGATAAAATTCCCCGCGTGTGTGAGGCACGGATTTTGGTGTTATTAACAACAACCTACCACAATATCGAATATGTAGGCTTTTGTTCTTTTTACGGTTAAGAACTAACCGGCAACACGTGTTAGGCGTTGACTTATCCCTATTTAGAATTCGGTATAAAATTCCCCATGCGTGTGAGGTACGGATTACGGTGTTATTAATAACAACCTGCCATAATATTGAATATGTGGGCTTTTGTCCTTTTTTCGGCAAAAGACTAACCGGCAACGCGTGTTAGTCGCTGACTTATCCCTACTCAGGATTCGAGATAAAATTCCCCGTGCGTGTAAGACACGGATTATGGTGTTATTAATAACAACCTACCACAATATTGAATATGTGGGCTTTTGTTCTTTTTACGGTTAAGAACTAACCGGCAACGCGTGTTAGGCGCTGACTTATCCTTACTCAGGATTCAGGATAAAATTCCCCGTACGTGTGAGGTACGAATTACGGTGTTATTAATAACAACCTGCCACAATATTGAATATGTAGGCTTTTGTCCTTTTTACGGCAAAAGACTAACCGGCAACGCGTGTTAGGCGCTGACTTATCCCTACTCAGGATTCAGGATAAAATTCCCCGCGCGTGTAAGGCACAGATTTTGGGAGTTCAAAAAGTGGTGTCTTCTCTTGGGGCAAAGACGAAACCGATACGAGAGAGGAAGAATTTTATATTCTATATCCTAAAGCTGAAGAGGAAGAATTTCATATTCTATCTCCAGCGCAGAGGAAACTCAAAGTGGGATCTACACTTTGAGAATCTAAAGAGTGAAACTAGGAGTGGGATCTCTACTCCGAGAATCGGAAAGATTCGGATAATCCTAACTGTCGGAGGGTTTGATTATCGAACTAAAGTTGAATTTCTCGTTTATCGAGAGTGAATTATAGTTTTGTTCCTTACTGTAGGAAGGTTTGACCAAGCGGGAGTTTGCGGTGACCCTAACTGTAAGAAGGTTTGATCACTCGATTTGAAAGTTGACCTCTCGTTCATTGAAGGAATTGAGAGGGGATTTTGGTTTTGGCCTTAACTATAGGAAGGTTTGACCGGGTGGGAGGTTTGAGACGATCCTAACTGTAGGAATGTTTGATCGATCGATTTGTGGGCCTCTCGTTCATTGGAGGAATCGAGAGGGGATTTTAGTTGTGGTTCTAATTGTAGGAAGGTTTGACCAGGTAGAAAGTGAGAGTGCGAGTACAAATTACAGTGGGAGTGTTAACTTGTACAAATCACTCAGAGGAGTTTCCTGATGTTAAGTGAAAAATACTTAACACAGAGGGGTTTGACAATCGTCAATGTGAAGTGCACAGACGCATCAAAAGTTTAAGTGGATTTAACCGAAAGGAATTTTTTTAGTGGTCCTACCATCAATTAGTCTGACCGGTGGGGGATTTTGTGGTGGAAGACTATGAGTCGTCAAACACCAATGGGAGTTTTGTGAGGAAAGATTGATCCAACGAATTGATCAAATCTCATCTCAGCAACGAAGTGTTCGGAAATCACAGTGGGGATTTAGTGTTTATCACTTTATTTGTAATGATCGGGTTATCCATAAGAAAGTTACATTTAGCATTCTTCCAGGAACTTCCCATTACATGAATCATCCACCCCCAGCTTCCTTTGCAGAACTGGGTCCGACATTGTATTCAGTTACATGACCTGGTTATCCTTAAGAATATTACATATAAAAATTCTCCAGGAACTTCCCGTCAACGGTAGGAAACAGTTTAGACTCATATACCTACTAGAGTATCGAGAAGCAGTTTACACTCGTATACTCTTCGGAGTGTTGCCGTTTTCATTCGGCTTATCCCAGCGTTATGACACCGGCTTCAACCAAGGTTTGAATGCTATTCTTGAGAGCAAAGCAATCCTTGGTGGAATGAAGGACCCTCCTATGGTACGCACAGTACTTTGGATCCGCAATGTTATCAGCTTCCTCCTGATTTGTGATAGGTGGTAGCTTGATCTTGTTATTTTTAAGGAGGGATTCGAAGATGGCTGGAACATCTTCGTCCTTGAAGGAGTACTCTTTTTGGAGTCTCGAACCCGAAGTCTTCTGCCGTCTTTGGGGTTACCGTTGTGACGTTTGATTAGCATCAACAGCAGCTACAGGTGCCTTGCCCTTACCATGAGAGGCGAAGTTTGAGTTTGGAGGATTAGCCGTTGGTTGGCTCCTCTCGGCCTTCTTTCTTCGGAGGAAGCGTTCGGCCCGCTCTCCGTGCATCTTCAGCTTTTTCTAGGTATTGGAGGGTGCTACTCCCATAACTTCCAATACGTCCAAGGAGAGGTTGTTATGACAGGTCTGAAGGATGAATTCCTCTGTGATCGGATCTCGACAGTTCATTGCCTTATTTCGGAAGCGTTTAACGAAGTCGTCGACCGTCTCGTCATCTTCTTGCTTCTCATCGAAGAGTGTTCTGATTGACACCTCAGCGTCATCATCAAAGAAATGAGCGAGGAATAGACTCTCCAGGTCTTCCCAATTATTGATACTTTCGGACTTAAGACGACGATACCAATCGAAGGCGGCCCGCGAAGGGTGCCAACGAATGACCGAACCATCAAGGCTTCATTGCCGGAGATCATACCCAGGTGGGACTTGAAGTAGATCAGATGTTGTGTGGGTGAACCCTTCCCGTCAAACGGCGTGAAGTTAATCAGGTTGAACTTCACCGGGTATGCTATCGAATCACACTCTCTTGGATAGGGACATGGAATGCCGGTCCTTTTCACCTCTTGAGCAGACATTAAAGCGTTGATTTTGCTCTTGAGATCTTTCATTTTCTCATCCTCGCTTGTATCGGGCTTTGGACGATTCTTAAGGAGAATAACGGGGCCACCCCCAGCACTATCATTTTTAGCGGGACCACCCTCAGCGTTGTTATCTTTAGTAGGGCCACCCCCAGCATTTTGGTCAACGGGAGGATCATCTATATTGATGTGTTCATCCCCGTCTGAATTGCTAGCTGCTTGGCTAACATTGTTGCGATGGCTAGATTCACCTATCTGATTCGATAAGGCTCGGATCTGTTGGTCGTGCTCTTCCTTCATCCGCCTCATGGTCATTTCCAGTTCAAACTTGAAGTTCTCTTTTTGTTTAGTCAAAGCATCCTCGATGATTTTAGCGATTTGCTCGGTATTGATCATGAATATCTCGTGCAATTGTCCTGGGCTAGACACTATTTGGTCAGAAGCGACCGTGGAGTTGGCATCCGACGCTTCATCATCTGAGGATAATCCCCTCTGTATTCTCTGATAATCCCTCTATCTAATAGTTCCCGATCACAACCGGGTTAGACGATGCGATATAAGCAGATCAGAACTAGAAGGTCGAATTAACTTTCCTCTATCAGCCATATTAACTGTGACTGTGGATTGTTCAGGTCCGACCGCTTCCAGCTGGAGTCGAGACATCAGTCGAGCTATTCCTGAATTAACTCTTCTTCCTGGAGAGAAGTTGGGGCTAGAACAACTTGGAACCATCGGGGACTTTCCCTTATCAACCATATTGATGGTAACTTCTGAGAGTTCGTCACCTCGAATAGCTAAACGTTCCTTACGGAGACGCTTTGGTTTGGACTTAGTCATTCCGTTGGAGATCCTCTCGAATACCGAGACCCTCTGCGGATCGGTCTTGGGATAGCTACACGCCGATAATACTGCCCTGATAATCTTGGTGCACGGACAGCGAGGGTCCGCTTCCCGGGTATTTCTCTTTCGATATTTGTTCGTACCCCCAGCCCGATGGTACAACTCATCGGTCAAATGACCAGAGCAACCTATCATATGTTGACATGACTCCCTTGGTATAACGTTGTCATCGTCAGATGAATACGTTTCTTTCAGGGGATTTGCCGCTTTATTAGCGTTCTCAAGAGTTACGTGTTTAGAACTACGCTTTTGGGAGCGCAGGATCTCAACAGGCTCCTGGTTTTGGATACACACCCCCAGGCGGGTGAAAACCGGAGTTTTCCCTTTATGAGAAGGCTTGAAATTGTTGTGAGGGAATGCACGACCCCCAGCTCGACGAGTCGCTTGGGGTGCAGTCACTAGACTTAAGCGTTCCTCGATCAAAAATTTGCCTCGATCTTTGCATAAAGGACCCAGGCGATCCGCCATCCTCAACTTGAAGCGGAACAAGTTCACGATGTCGCGGGGCTCCACCGGAGGTGCGGAACTCGAAAGGATCGATGAAATAGGTGCATAACATTTTCTTCCTTGATTCTGGCGCGGGTCAGATTTGGGTGACCCACGGGTCGGAGGGTTGGATTTGGGTGACCCGCGGTTTGGAGGGTCGGATTTAGGTGACCCAGGTGACCTGCGAACTGGAGGGTCGGATTTGGGTGACCCAGGCGGCCCGCGAACTGGAGGGTCGGATTTGGGTGACCTGCGACTTGACGGGTCGGATTCGAGTGACCTGCGAATTGGCGGGTCGGATTCGAGTGACCTGCGAATTGGCGGGTCAGGTTCAAGTGACCCGCGCGATGGCGGGTCGGATTTGAGTGACCCGCGTGCCGACGGGTCGGGTTTGAGCGACTCGCATTTTTTAGTCTTTTCGGCCGCCGTCGTGGACTTTGGCCTCCAAACTTTGTGCAGTTTTTGTGACTTCTTTTCCACTTCTTCCCTCTACAACTTCTTGGCCTCCCGTGCAAGAATTCGCACGTGCACAAGCAGTGCGCGGTGCTTTTTGATCCGCTCTTCAAGAGTTGAACGAGTCCTTTTGACTTGTACCCATTCACTTGTTGGTGATTCGGAGGAGAGGGCATTTGTTCGCTGTTGGGGAGCTTGATGTTGCCTAATTCTCAGATCCGTCTCGTAATGGAACTCGTCAATTGACTCCAAAGCCCTAGCGAGTCGGCGCGCAAGGCATTGGCGCTGCCTTTGACAAGCTCTCTTCGATAAAGTGGGTGCGCCTTCTGTGCTCAACTCTTTGATTGAGGAGGAGTTCAGATCTGCAGATCCGGACTCGTTGGAGGTCGGAAGGGTGTTGCGAGGTTTAGCCCCCGCAGCAACGGGGGTCTTGATCTTCCTGCGTTTGCGAGAGGCGGAGGATCTGGAGGAGGAGGACGAGAGGTATTCTTCGTACTTCTGTTGGTCGAACTCGTATTCGACCACTTCTTCAACCGGGATGTAGATCCGAGGTTGCGACACGACGGACTTGGCAGCGAGACCGTTGGCTCCCACTGTGGTCACCAGTTTGTTTGCGTCAAAAATTGCTATATTCATTACGGTATTCATTACAACTTTGATCGTTACAATGAAAACAAAAAAAGATAGTCTTTTTATAAGACTCTTACACAATGAAAATAAAAATTAGAACTCTCGTCAAAACAAACGCAGGAAGATCGTTTATCGGTCTCCTGCTTATGTGGATGTCTTTGCCTGTGCCGGGTTTATCCGTGGACCACCTTTGATTAGATCTAGTTGATGGAAAATTCGGCAGAGCTTCGCCTTCACCGAAGTAGTGTTTTATTTGAAGCGTTGAGATCAACCAAGCGAAATCAGAACTCTTCTCAAGATCAAGACCAAGCCTGATCTCAAGGAACGGATGGGAACGGACTTCGGATCTCTCGAACTCTCCTTCTTTATACTGAAGAACTCGCCAAGATCTGTCCACCCTCGCTGAAATTCATACTCCTTTGACTCCTTAATCCGGCAGCACCTCCTCGTCTTGAATAATAATCCCCTTGAGAAATGAGCACCCGAGCTCGTATTTATAAACTTCAGAAGCGGTTATTTGGATGAAAACAAGTGATTTGACTTCATCCGCAGTTAACAACTAATTAACAATGTTTAGAGATATGATTTAGGTAGTTAGGAACCCCTGGAACAGATAAATCCCGAGAAAACCGCTCAAAACCATCAAAAAACGGGTTTTCAGGTCAAAACAGCGCGTCGGGTCACGCTGACCAGCGGGGGCGCGGGTCGGCCTTGGCCGACCCGCCGACCCGCCAGGCCGTGGGTCGACCAAAGCCGACCCGCGTTGGTGCGGGTCAGTTTCGGTCGTCCCGCATTGGCGCAGTTTCCGAAGCCTGATACTTTTTTGGTTTTCCGACTCTTCCGAGATTTATAGTTTCTCCCATTTCGCGTATTTGGTTGACTTGTACGTTTCATTATGGGACTGACTGTCGAACACGCGTTGGTTGATATGCGTACGTGTTGATTTATGCACGCGTGCGTATGTTGGTGTGCGCGAGTTGATTGACGCGCGACATGCACGCGTTGATTGATGCGCGCGTGTTGATTGACGCTCGCGAACTGATTGACACGCACATGTTGATTGATGCGCGCGTGCCACTTGGTTCGTCGTTTCGCTTTATGCGCTTGTCGACGATAGATAATCCTTTTAGACTCGGATAATAGCGTTCATCGTCTTCTCTCCATCTCGAGCTATGTGCGGACACCCATAGGCATTTTTAGACGCCTACAATCACTATAGTGATTACTTCCTTTATGAAGTAAGAGCTTTAATCAATTTTTTGTCAATCGGATCTGATCCGAGACAGTCCACGGATAAACCTTGGCACATGCAAAGATCCTACGTACAAAGAGACTAATAAATAGGATCTGTGTGTTGTTTGTAGGAGATTATAATTTTTATTTTCATTGTGTAAAGATCTTATAAAAAGACCAATCTTTTTGAACTTGTTGTAATGATCAAAGTTGTAATGAGTTATACAATGAAAAAAATAATTTTTGACCTAAACCCGCTGGCGACCACAGTGGGAGCTAACAGTCTCGTCACTGAGGCTGTCGTCCCGCAACCGAAGATCAAGATCCCGGTTGATTCAGAGGTCGAGTACGAGTTCGACGAAGCTAAATTTGAGGAATATTTCTCCTCGTCTTCATCAAAATCCTCCTCTCCCTGCAAGTGCGGAAACATCCCATCTTTGAAGGAAGCGTATTCGTCGATGAAGGCTACAAATGACTCTGCTCGCCAAAAATCCTCTCCAATCCAGGAGTTATCCAATCAAGATACGCCAACTCTGATGAAGAGGGTTCGCCAGAGGCGACGCCAACGCCAAGCTCGTTAAATTTCCAAGGCGTTAGAATAAGTCGATAGAGTTCTCTACTACGCAGACTTGGAGTCTAGAAAGAGTCATTTAATCCATCCGTCTCAACGGCAAGCTGCTGTTACTTCCTCCAAACTATCAATGGGAGAATGAGTTCTTATCAAAAGGACTCGTTTAACCTTAAAGGAGCACATTCAAAAGCGACGCGCATGTGCCACACGTGGGCATGCCTTTATGTGAAAAGCTCAAGGCATGCAAAAAGAAGAGGTGGCCAAAAAACCACCGAAATCCAAACAAGTCCGGGTGCCGAAGGCCAAAATAGCGTCGAAATCAACTCAGAAAGCCTCCGATCCCGCTCCTCTTGCTCCCACACCTCCGGCGAAGCCCTATGGCAGCGTTGATCTATCTAAATTTAAGATTTTGATGAAGGATCACCTGGGTCCTCTATACGAAGATCGAGGCAAAGCTCCAATGAATAAAACCCGGGAAGTTCCTCAGGCTAGGGGTTGTGCAAACACTCCCATCAAGCCAAAGGCCACTCAAAGGTGTCCCGCCACTTCTAAACAAATCAGGGCACCTCGTTGTACATGTACGTGTGCCGTGCACAAGAGGACTCTTGGCATCGATCACCCGGGGGTTCGTATTGAAACCCAAGAGCCTATTAATACCTCACGCTCGTAAGAGGGCGGTTCTAAACATGTGACTCATGATCGTTCAAAGGCGATAACAAATCATTCTGAGAATGTCAACAAGGTTCTTCTTCCCCAAAAGAAGATGTGTCCGTCGAAAGACAACATTATACTTGGGGTATCACACTAACAAGCGATAGATTGCTCCAATGACCTACACCATCAGGCTGGGGCTGTGAACAAATCCCAAAAGGATGATGTCTGAGAAACTAGTTCTCACTATCTATGTGAGAGGCTTATTAGGGTGGTGTTATCAAAATATAGTTGCCCTAGGACTATTTCACAAAGGGTCTTGATATTCGAGAAGCTTTCCACTAAATCATCAACGCCTAAGCTAAAATGCTTCCACGAGAGAAAATCCACCATTCAGGATGATGAATTCCCTGAAGTCACCATGAACATGATTGACAAAGGAAAATCAACACGACGCTCGAATGATCCTAATTCTGACTTTAGCCCGGGAGGAAAAGCCAGTCTAGGAATTACCCAACGAATGTCTCGGCTCCAGTTAGAAGCCATCGGACATAGGGATTATCCGAGGATGCACAAAGGATTGTCTTCAGATAACAAGCTGTCAGACACTTGCTCCGCAGTCGCTTCAGATGAAGAGCCCTTAGATACATGTTCTGTAATTGCCTCCAACAACACAATGTCCAGCAGGGGGGAAGCAAAGGAGTCGTTCTTGATCACCCCAGATCAAGTGGCTCAAATGCTTCAAGAGGCTTTAGCTTGATAGTGAGAAGAGCTTAGAGCTAAAATGAACATGCAAATAGAGCTGAACATGCAATGGGTGAGGGAGTTACATGACCAACAACTTCGAGATTTATCAAATCAGCAAGCTGAATCCAGCCGTCACACCCAGAACGTCGCAGTTGATAGCGATCTAGAAGTGGAAGAAGTTATCATGGCTGACGTACCCCCTAAAAATATCAAGAGTGGTCCAATCGCACCCCTCAATAATACTGGACGTGGTTCAAATGCACCCCCTAAAAATAAAAATGCTAGGGGTGGTCCAACTCATTCTCCTCAATGTTCTTCAAACGAAGATGTAGACGACGATGAGATGATGAAAGAGCTGGAGAATAAGGTCAATGCCTTAATGTCCGCTCAAAAGTGAGGAGAACAGGCATTTCGTGCCTATATCCAAGAGAGTGGGATTCAATCCCATACCCGATGAAGTTTAATTTAACTAACTTCACGCTGTTTGACGGGAAAGGTTCGCCCACTTAGCACCTAATTTATTTCAAGTCCCACCTGGGAGTGATCTCCGAGAATGAATCCCTAATGATATGGTCATTCGTGGGCACCCTTCGCGGGGCGGCCTTTAATTGGTATCGACATCTCAAGCCGGGAAGCATCAATTGTTAGGATGATATGAAAAGCTCGTTCCTCAACAACTTCTTCAACGATGACACCGAAGTGTTAATTGGAGCTCTTCTGGATGAGAAGCAGAAGGACGGTGAGTCAGTTGATGGTTTTGTCAAACGCTTCTACAATAAGGCAATGAATTGCAGAGATCCTATCACAGAGGAGTTCATCTTGCAGACGTGCCATAACAATCTCTCTATTGATATCCTTAAAGTCATTAGGGTTGTCCTCTCAACCACCTAGAAGGAATTAAAACTACATGGAGAACAGGTCGAGTGTTTCCTCAAAAGAATGGAGCTCGAAAGAGGCCAACCGACGGCTAAAGCACCTGCAAGTACTGTTGACATTCATCAACAACAACCTTGGAGGTAACAAGAGACTTTTAATCCGAATTTCCAGGAGAAGTATTCTTTCGAAGATGATGAAGTTCCAACCATCTTCAAATACCTCCTCGCTAACAATAAGATCAATCTACCACAAATTATAAATCAGGAGGAAGCAAATAAGATTTCGAATCCTAAGTACTGTGCGTACCACAGGAAGGTCCATCACCCTATCAAGACTTGTATTACACTAAAAATAGCATTCAAGCATTAGTTGATGTCGACATCATAACACTAAAAGAAGCCGAATGAGAATGGCTTCCTCCGATAGGTATATGAGGTTAAACTGCTCCCATCCTCCAACAGATATATGAGGTTAAACTGCTCCCATCCTCCGATGAGTATAAGAGGTTAAACTACTTCTCTGTAATACTCCAATGTGTATACTAGTCTAAACTATTTTCCTTATTTTCATTGGGAAGTTCCTAGAGAATATTACACATAATATTCTTAAGGGTAACCCGAGAATAAATGTTTGTTTAAGTCTACGCCCAATACGCGTTGTCGGGTAGCCTATTCCTATAACAATGACAAAGTCTATGTATTTAATATCATAGTACTAAGTCTAAGAGAGTTAACTCTTTTAGCATAATGTTACATACGGAACGAACTTAGACAATCCGCATGTTAGCCCGACTCAAACGGTAGTTAGTAAAGGCTTATCAAATCCATTGATGGCTGAGGGTTTGCCAAAAATCCTATAAGTACGATAGTCACTGACGCACCAGCTTCATCAGTTGGTCTCGTGACTTAAGTACCCGGGACATCATCAATTCTAGATGAAGCCTCCATGAGGAACCTTTAAAACATTCGCAATGGTAGCCGTATCAGCTCCAATTGCTGGTCCTACAACTAAAACCCTCCTATGGTTAAGCAAATAACTAGTGGGATGGAAGAGTAAGATCTGTACCTACAGATGAACCGACATCAACGGTTAGTCTTACAACCTTTACACTTTGGCCTGCCACGCGTTACAACGTCGGTCGAGCTTAAACTGTATAGACTCTAGTAAATGTATGAGTGTAGGCTGTCTAAAAATCACAATAGATAGCTGATCCCCATCAAACACCGATGATGGAAGTTACAATCTGACGACTTTCAGAAGGCTACAATTTGAAGACTTTCACGTAGATCGCTGAAGATTACAATCTGACGACCTTCACGACAACTGATGAAAGCTCTAATCAACAGCCTTCATAATCAACATCGGGAGTTACAATCTGACGACTCTCGCATATCAGAGAGCTAAAGCAAAGATTACAAAATGACGATCTTTACAACGCTTCGACAGAAAGAGGCTACAAATCGACGGTCTCTTCAAACCAAGCTACGGAAGTCCTCCCCGCACACCAGCATCAAGACGCACCGCGTTCATAGCTACAAACGCAACCCAACGCAGCTCTATACCGCTACCAAACGCAGCTTCACTCGCTGCCAGACGCAGCTCCAACCGCTGCCAGACGTAGCTCCAACCGCTGCCTAACGTAGCTCCAACCGCCGCCCAACGCAGCTCTATACCGCTGCCCAACGCAGCCTTTAAGCGGTCAAACGCAGCTTCCAAGCTGCCAAACGCAGCTTCCAACCAGACGCTGCGTCCGAGCTTCCAAATGCTGCGTTTAAATGCAGAATTCATGCTAGAATGCAGATTTTGCGTTTGACTCGTTCAAACACGAGCTGAACGGTTTCAAAACCGTTTCCCACGATCTGAGGGGATCACAACTCCACTCAGGAGTAATTTAAGGGGGCGGTTTCATCCCATTATCCCCACTTAGGAGCGAATTAAGGAGGTGGTTACACACCTTAATCCTCTATAAATAACTAAGAAATCAGCTTAGCTAAGGGCTGGCTTTTTGATCCTGGGGCTAGCATTTTCGGATCTTTCTCCTTAACAGCAAAGAAGAGATCCTTGGATTGTCTAACCAATTACGGTTAAGATCAAACAAACTCATTCAGAGTTCTAAAACTTGCCACGCAAGTTCTCCACAACGTCAAATCGTGAGGAGGAGATCACGTTCCAGTGAAACAAGACGTCGGATCGTCAACGAGAAGCAATCTCGACGCGAGCATTCGAGGGAGGCATCTCATCGCCACCGTGAAGAACCCAGTTTTAAACAAAGGAGAAAATCAAATTTATTTTCTTCTCTTTTGTACCCCGGAATTCAAATTGTAATCGAGAGTTGAGAGAGTTGTAATCATTCTTTTTCTAAGCAGTTAGAGAGAATAAATCAAATACAATTCTTTTTACTATTCTTCTTGTTACAAAATTTTCCACCAAACAAAAGATGGTGACTCCGCTGGGGAAGAGCTTCTCGGATGAAGAAGTGGTGGCGCAATCCGACATTCATCTCACTGGAATAATTGTCGAAACTCTCGTGGTAGAGTTTGATCAAGCCAAGTTTGAGGAGGCCCTTGCCTTCAGATCCCTTAGCCCCAAGGCTATGCGCAAGGTCCGCAAGATTTCCAAGAAGTCTAAAGCTCCAATCTCTGCCGAACCGCCGAAGGAAGTCCTCTCCTTTGGATTAGATTGCTTGAACAGCCCCTCCTCCGAAGGAGTGGGCTCAGCTTCGGCCAAACTTGTCCACCAAGTTGAAGGTGTTGCCGCCAAGGCCTTGAAGCAGGCTAAGAAGAATGCCACTCGACGCGGGAGGAGATCCCTACGACAAGCACATCTCCGAGAATGTCGATCTTCAAATCAACATGAACTTCGTGTTTGTGAGCCTAAACGCAACCCTGTGCTCTGCGTTTCTGCTTCAGAACGCAAGCCTCACGTCTATGAGCCCAAGCATAGGCTCTGTATGAATAAGACTGAATGCAGCCCTCAAGGGTGCGTTCCACTAACTAAACGCAACTCTTAAACATGCGTTTCAGAAGCTAAACGCAGTCCTCAGGGTTGTGTTTCACCAGCTAAACCTGAAGCTCAGGCATGCGTTCACACAAGATTGAACTAAACCCCGAATAGTCTGTGTAGCGCGACTAGATTGAGGGGCGGATATAAGAAGTTCATGGATTCAAGGCATTTCAACCAGATTCATGTTCACCAAGAGCCAGTCCTGTCTAATCATGGACTGGGGGTTCTAGTTCAAACCTCACGATCAGCAAGTAACTCTTCTCGAGTTTCTACAACATATTTGAGAGAGTTCAAATCAAGAGAAAGACTGATGCAACAAGTCATTCACTCATTCCAATGTGAACGACTGATTCCTACGGTCCTCTTGGGATGTCAATCCTGCTCATATGCGGCCAAACTGTTGGTGTTCAACCAATTTACGAACGTTGCTTTGCCTAACCAACGGCGACGTTCACACATGAAGAAGTCTCTAGAGATCGAATATCCTGGGGTCACTATCAATGTGATCGGCAGAGGAAAAACCTCAAGTCCTAGTTCCGATGACTCTGAGACAAGTCGTTCATCGACCGTCAGAGAAATCGCTAATGAGTTTGAAGGAGTCTACCGACACACTCGGACGCGAACAGGAGCCATTCCTCCTGTCAACTATCAGAGTTTAGCCAAAGGAACTAATTCCGATGATGAACACTCAGCCATTGCAGAGTCCCAATCATCAAGCTCTTTCATTGGGCATGAGAGCTTCACCCACATGGCAGAACATTCTGAAGATCTTTCAAAGAGGGTTGCTGAGCAAGATGCCATGCTCAAATCACAGCAGAAGACCCTCAATGAACTCCTGGCCCTGTTGACTCAACTCGTCGCAGACCAGACCAAATTTCAGAAGACAGATTCGTCACCTAGGCAAGAATCCTCCCGGAGAGGAAAAACGTCTTCATCCCGACCTCACACAAGCAAAGGGAAGGGAAAAGTGGTTGATGACACGGCTTCTGACCAAGAAGCCTACAACCTAGAATCTTCCTCTGATGAAGGAAGAGAGATAGAGAACGAGCAGAATCTCCAATCTGCTAAAATGGAAGAATTGGAAGCCCGCCTCAATGCTATTTCCAACAGAAGCGAGCTCCAAGAAGAGGGAGTTGTCAGACCCTATCCTACCGAATGGGATGCAGTTCCTTATCCTCCAAAGTTCAAAGTCCCGACGTTACAAACTTTTAACGGCACGGGATCACCGAACCAACATATCTATCATTTCAAGTCACAGACTGGGAATGTGATATCAAACGATGTCATTCTGGCTCGATTATTCATTGGCACCCTCAAGGGAGTTGCCTTTGAATGGTTCAGGAAACTGCCTGTCGGATGTATCCAAAAGTGGACAGATTTAGAGAGACTCTTCCTATCAAGATTTTTTGAAGAGGATACAGAAGTCTCCATCTATACTCTTCTCACCACTAAGCAGAAGAAGAGGGAGTCCGTCAAAGCCTTCGTCAAGAGGTTCCGAACCATGGCTCTCCGGTGTTCGTCAGGTATGACACAGTCTACCTTAGTAGAGACCTGTCGACACAACTTGCAGACCGACCTCCTAGCCCGAATAGGAGTTGCAGAATGCCGTTCCTGGAGACAACTAATCTCTCAAGGCGAACAGGCTCAAAAGATTATTGCCAGGATCAAAGCTGAACAAAGTAGGCAGGATCAGCCTGAGCAATCAGACCAAGCTCAATCTCCTCCTGATCAATTGGACCAAGCTCAATCTTCTCAGTCAGAACCGGAAGATACTACGGCCACTGAAGCTAATCCTCTTCAGTAGGATGGCAGGTCCAATAACTATCATGTTAACAATTACCTCTGATAGTCAAACTCATTAGATAATGGCCCACTAGGCGATGTGCCATGTCTATCAAACCCCCCCTATACTTGTTCAAGACTGGGGGTTGGTTTATTCGTAGTTCATTTGATTATGAGCAATAAATTTTCTGAGTTGTCATGTTCAATAGAACACCTCTGTCAACCACGAATTCCACCAAAAACTATCACGTTAACCGTCACCTCTGATAGTCCTTTTCCTTCCAAATTTCCCCACCAATCCTCTTCAAGTAGGATGGCGGGTCCATCAAAACTATCACGTTAACAGTCACCTCTGATAGACATTTTTCTCCAAATTCCCCCACCAATCCTCTTCAATAGGATGGTAGGTCCACCAAAACTATCACGTTAACAGTCACCTCTGATAGTCATTTTCCTCCAAATTCCCCCACCAATCCCCTTCAAGTAGGATGGTGGGTCCACAAAACTATCACGTTAACAGTTACCTCTGATAGTCAAACTCATCAGATAATGGCCTACCAGGTGATGTGCCTCTATTCCGACTTCATGGATAGTGCCCCACTAGGTGATGTGCCTTGTCTACCTCTTTTTATTCCCCTGCTAAGTCTTAATCAAGACTGGGGGTTGGTTACTTGGAATCCATTGGATTAAGAGTAACGAATCTTTCACATCGTCAAGTTAACATTACACTTCTGACGATTATCACCCCCACAGAGTATGCATGCAACTCGCATCACTCCTAATTTGTCACGTTAACAATACACCTCTGACAATCAACTTCTCAATCCTCTTCAATAGGATGATAGGTCCTCAAAATTGCTCAAATCGCAATCTTCCCCAGCAAGACACTAAGTCTTCATCACTTCTGATGCTAAACTCACCTAGCAAGTCTCCCCAGCGAGACGCTAATTCCCAAAATCTTGTGCAAGTCATAAGTATACATTCTCTTGTCACGTTAACACCATACCTCTGACAATCTACTTATCAATCCT
>BQKN01000818.1:90452-105512 GCA_022839385.1 Asparagus kiusianus
GCAGCTTCCAACCAGACGCTGCGTCCGAGCTTCCAGACGCTGCGTTTAAATGCAGAATTCATGCCAGAACGCGGATTTTGCGTTTGACTCGTTCAAACACGAGCTGAACGGTTTCAAAACCGTTTCCCACGATCTGAGGGGATCACAACTCCACTTAGAAGTAATTTAAGGGGGCGGTTTCATCCCATTAGCCCCACTTAGGAGCGAATTAAGGAGGTGGTTACACACCTTAATCCTCTATAAATAACTAAGAAATCAGCTTAGTTAAGGGCTGGCTCTTTGATCCTGGGGCTAGCATTTTCGGATCTTTCTCCTTAACAGCAAAGAAGAGATCCTTGGATTGTCTAACCAATTACGGTTAAGATCAAACAAACTCATTCAGAGTTCTAAAACTTGCCACACAAGTTCTCCACAACGTCAAATCGTGAGGAGGAGATCACGTTCCAGTGAAACAAGACGTCGGATCGTCAACGAGAAGCAATCTCTACGCGAGCATTCGAGGGAGGCATCTCATCGCCACCGTGAAGAACCCAGTTTTAAACAAAGGAGAAAATCAAATTTATTTTCTTCTCTTTTGTACCCCGGAATTCAAATTGTAATCGAGAGTTGAGAGAGTTGTAATCATTCTTTTTCTAAGCAGTTAGAGAGAATAAATCAAATACAATTCTTTTTACTATTCTTCTTGTTACAAAATTTTCCACCAAACAATGAGTATAAACTGTGTTAACACTGGACAACGTGCTACAATGATGGTCAATGTCGGTCAACGTAGCGATAGATTCTCCGAAATAATGCTCAAAAAATTCCAGATCAAAGGATAATCCTCAGGAGTTCAATTGTTATTCATATATGAATTCCTGATGAAGATGATCAGTTCAATATTGATTCAATGACCCGATCTAATTAAGAAATCAATACGCCAGTTTCAATTCGAGACTTCGACTATGGTCAGACGATAAACGCAACACCGGAAGAATTTTAGCTATTCGATAAAATACTGAATAGACTAAAAATCAAAGAAGTCAAGAACTGAGCTAATTATAGGTATTTTTATACCGACTGAAGGTTGGGCCTATCATATCTATAGTATTTCAGGCTTTTCTATAAAAGAAACGAGACTAAAATACTTTGGAGGGAGTATATGTAGGCATCAAAAATTACCTATGGGTTCCCGCACGTAGCTCGAGATGAAGAGAAGATGATGAATGTTATTATCCAAATCAATAAGAATTATCTAATGTTATAGAGAAGCTAACAAACACACGAAGTGAGTTGATAAAGCATACAAATTAATGAGATGGTACAATAACGAAGAAGCGACTCGACCTGGGGTTACGTTTCACCTACAAATGAGTAAGCACCACTCATGTCTTGTTCATCCCATAGGTTTCTTGCCCATAGGATGTTGTAGAGATATTCACGAGCTTTCTAACGAGCCATATCATCCAATAACACAAATTGATATAAGCTCAGAATGTTTACTAGCTTGTCGACTTGTCCTATATGATCAGTCGATCGGTTAGGAAGTGTTGGTCGACTGGTGTTGGCCTGGAAACAACTTCATTTTGAATAAAAACTAACAACTTGCAAATCTTAAAATATTTTGTATTATTATGTTCAATAATATATCAATCAGAATAATAATAAAACATTTTCTTTCATATAATTTACAAAAATATTCATAATTTATTTGATGAAATGAATTTAAACACAATTTGTCTTTTAAACATATGAAAGCCAAAAAAAAAAAAAATCAAACAATCAAAAAATCACAAAATAAACAAAATTAATCTTGTTTTAGTACCCAAGCATTTTTGGTCCCGGAAGATTTAGGGATATGACCCCTATCATTTAAGCTCAATGCCCTCGGGTTATGATCCTATTTGGGCGTATTTGGTGCACGAGCACAGTCATAACAATAATTGTGCAAATAACCCTTTCAATTACAATATGTGCAATCAAATAGATCAATTTATTTTTGTCGACCTTGTGGTTGTGCATGGAAATCACTTGCAAACATAGATGATCTTTTGAAAGCATTTTGCAAATGAGAAACTCTTTTCAAATCAATACAAAATTTGGTCAAATAACCAAAACGATCACAATAATCACATTTATACACATGAGCATGCTTATGATATACTTTGTGTGCATGTGTATGTGTATATTGTGATGAAGCTTGATGGGATGCACAAGTAGCAACATTATTAGACTTGGTGGATTTATGTGCATCATAACAAAATTTAGCAACATGGCCTTTACGACCGTAAATAGAGCACTTATAAATTTTTTTATACATGTGTGTATGGTGTATGGGTGTTTTGGAAGAATTTACACGGGACTTTGCACACAAGTCCATAAGCTTATTATTATTTGCAAGGCATATTTTTAAAGTTGAATCCAAAGATGATATGCGATTTAACATGATTCAACTCATTATTTTGCACAAATGCATTGTCATTAGAAGTAGAATATATATGATTATTCTTAAAAGAATTAAATTTATTTCTAATATTTTCTACCTCTAATATAACATTATTTTTCTCATGAGATAAACTAACAATATTCATTTTTAATTTTTTATTGCTTTCTTTAAGATTAACATTTTCATTTGTAATGATATCAAATTTAGAAGCTAGTATCTCATGATCGGATTTTAAATTAACATGCTTACTTTTCAAATCAATAAAATTATGATTCAACTTTTTATAGGCACGCATTAATCTATCATATGCACATGCGAGTTCACTAATGGATAATTCATTTTTGGATTCCGAATCCCATATCTCACTAGGGCTATCGCCTAGTGGCCATGTGCATGATGATGATGCTCCATTATTACTTGAAGTGGATTCCGTCAAAACACGTCGAATCTTCTCCAAGTTTCCTTGATGTGTTTTTATAAATTTTCATAATGTATAAGCACTATCAAAATGACCAAGTTTGTTAGAAATACAAGTAGCAAAAGCATTAAGAAAAAAAATTCTAACATAATGTTGTTTATTGTAAACAATGTTTTATCATTACTACTCCACTTAAATTTCTCTAAGGTGGATACAATATAAGCATCGTCAATAATTTTCCATAAATCAAAATGTTTAGATCTAACAAAAAGTTTAAATCTAACACACCATTGCGCATAAGGAAAATCATTAAATTTGGGAGCAATATTAATATCATAGCCTAAACTAGATGCACCGTGTATATCCATGATATAAATGCAAGTAATAAAGAAAAATCACAAAACTAAATTAGCAAGATATGAAAGCTTGGCTCTTTGACTCTAGACGGTTAAGCCACAAATCAAGAGCACCAGGCAATGGTACCAGATGAAAGGACCCTAGAGAGTGGGGGGGGGGGGGTGAATAGGGTTATTGCTAATCTAATTCAATATTAATGCCGAACAAAAACTTCTAATGTAATATCCTAGCAACTTTGATATACAATAAAATATGCAAGTATATACAATGAGAAAAAGGCAATATAAATAATGAGACAATGATAAGATCATCAATGCCAAACTCAAACATAAACAAATAATCACGGAGTTCGATCACCCTCGACCTACGTGTCCGCTCCTCACCCTCGAGGAGAATCTCCACTATTAACACAAAAAGCTACATAATCAGTTTTCAACACTCACCGATAAACGTTTACAACTCACACACACTTGAAATTACACAAAACACCCTCTAAGTGTTGGCCTAGCCCGTTTCATCTTCCTCAAGTGCTCGGAATTATGACCTCTCACTAGGTATTACAATCGACGCCACTCCTCTTAGAATTGACCCCGTCTCTCACCAACCACTTCTCTCGGTGTCCTTGTGTATTATAATGTGTTCTTAACAATGAAAACATAAATACAAGATTTTTCTCTAATACAAAGATGAGAACTCAATTAAGTTCACTCTTAATATTACAACCCCACAACCTAATAATTATACTATATGTGAAAATACTTAAGCTTAAGAGGGGTGTGTGTGTAAATAATGAGTATAAATAAAATCAAACTCAAATTAATCTAGCAAGAATATATGAAAAATGATAATAATAATTTTCTAGAAGAAAGGAGTTTAGAAAACTTCTCCGATAAACAAGAGAGGTAGAAATTTGAGGTAGAGATCCCCAAATACGTTATAGCAAGTCTTCTCTTGTAAAACACAAATGAAACACTTCTGATTTTTCTTTGAAACTCTTAAAGACTTGTTCTAAACTTTCATAATAAAATCTAAGTGTTGAGAACTATATATAGTCTCTCAACTCATCAGCCCAAACCAGAGGAACGCACAAAAACTGAGGCAAACCAATAAAAAAAAATTGGAAACTCGCTGTTATTGTGTAACAGACACATTTTCGGTCGACCGGTAGACTTGTGTTGGTCGACTGATGGGTTTTTATCGGTCGACCGATAAAAGTATGTCGGTCGACTGACAAACCTTGAGAACTCAAAAGCTGAAAAACTCTTTTAGGCCGGTCGGCCGGTGCCATGTGTTCGGTGAACCGGAACTGATACATGAGATTTTCTAGGAGTTGTTTTATAGAAAATTTGATTTTGAAACATTAATTAAACATAACAAATTGACTCCAAAAATAGTAAATTTTTTGAAAACGTTTATAATCATGAAGATGGACATGTCAACGAAGAAATTTTTGAAAGTGCAATTCACGTTTGTAAAAACTTGTCATTTTACAAAAGTGTTAGAAATACGAGTTCGTAATTGCTTGTTTTTGACACAATGACCATATGCAAGTTTGGAAAATTATTTGAGTGGATTAATGGACTTGATTAGAGATATGAAACATTGTTGTTAAGCTAATAATCCAAACACTTAGTATATTCTAAAAAACGAGCATGTGTATTAATTGAGCTTATAAGAATAATGCACAAAGTATAAATCTAAGCTCTTTTACCCAAGCTAATGGTCTTCGTTAGAGTTCAATCTTGATGACAGATGAAGTGATGTTTAATCTTGATATTAGTTGCGATGGCTTCATTACAAAATCATTCAACCTCTAAGAATATATTCGTTATGCTCAAATTTGTCCTGAATGCATATAATATAAAAACACAAACACTAGAGACAAGATTAGAAATTATTTGTTAATCATAAAAATAAGATTAGAGATGTAGGCTCACACACATGAGTCCTAACAATCTCCCCCTTTTTGATGATGACAAACAATTTTTCCAAATAGTATATAAATCATGAAATAAAATGAACATTCTAAAATACTCATAAACCAACTTGTTTCTTCCCCTTTGGCAACATCAAAATGGGGGAAAAATAAATAAAATGAGAGTGAAAACTCCCCCTACATATAAGCATAAGTGAGTATATACATAATAAAGAGTGCTCCCCCTATCAAAATGCACAAGTTAAATATATATATATATATATATATAAACAAAAAATGAGAGCTCCCCCTCTCACACAACCATATATATCAAATGAGGCAAATGAGACCATCATACATGGATATGTATTTCCACAACTCAAACAAATGAATGGATCTCATATCAATATGAAACGATCTCACGAAATTACCAATCCACACTTTATAAAACAAATTACCCAGAAATATTAAATTAAACCAAGTTAATAACACATAGTGTTCAAGCCACAATTTATGCCAAAATACATAGTTCAAGGACTAACCAAAATGCATGAATCACTTACAAGTTTAAGCTCATAAACTTAAAAGCATACATAGTTTTGGACATGCACAAAGATTTAAATACATAAATTTTAAGCAAGCCAAAAACTACATAAGTTCAAAACTTGTCATTTTGCAAAAATAAATGACAAAAAAGCATACATAGTTTTGTACATAGTTTTGTAAAAACTTGTTATTTTGTAAAAGTGTTAGAAATATGAGTTCGTAATTGCTTGTTTTTGACACAATGACCATATGCAAGTTTGGAGAATTATTTGAGTGGATTAATGGACTTGATAAGAGATATGAAACATTGTTGTTAAGCTAATAATCCAAAAACTTAGTATATTCTCAAAAACGTGCATGTGTATGAATTGAGATTATAAGTACAATGCACAAAGTATAAACCTATGCTATTTAACCCAAGCTAATGGTCTTCGTTAGAGCTCGATCTTGGTGACGGATGAAGCGATGTTGAATCTTGATATTAGTTGCGTCGGCTTCATTTCAAAATAATTCAACCTCCAAAAGTATATTCGTTATGCTCAAATATGTCTTGAATGCATATAATATAAAAACACAAACACTAGAAACAAGTTAGAAATTGTTTTTTAATCATTAAAACAAGATTAGAGATGTAGGCTCACACACTTGAGTCCTAACAATTGTAGTATCGGGCGATGCACTACTAATTGACGACTTAGGATCGGAGAGCTTTTTGCTAGACTTTATCAATGAGATTGAGTCCAATTCGATGCCCCTCTATGTTCAAGTCTTCGTCAAAATACCATAGTCGGATTATTGTCATGCCCACTTCAACTAGGGTGACTACTTAGGTTCCATAGCCCAACTTGAAGAGGGTTTCTCCTGTAGAGTTCTTCTGAGTCGTGTGGTAGGACCATAGAATCCCAGGCAACTTTTCAACCCAATTTCCCACCTCCGTGTCTACCTTTTTCAGTGCTTGGAGGATGTATTTGTTGGTGGCTATGACAAGTCCATTGTACTCGGGGTGAGCGACCGAGGAGAATTTGAGGCGAATGTTCCACTCTTCATAAATGCTTCAGAAGCCCCCACTATCAAACCGAGTGCCGTTGTCTATCACAAATGAGAGGGGTACACCAAATCAATAGGCAATATACCTCTAAACAAACTTTGTGATGTTACTCTCACTAATTTTAGCCAAGTGCTAAGCCTCGATTCACGTAGTGAAGTAGTCAATGACGACAATCAAGAACTTTCATTGCCCAGAAGCTATAGGGATATGACCTAGCAAATCCAACCCCCACTGAGTGAAAGGAATCAGACTTAGAATAGAGGTGAGTTCAGTGCTATTGCTCGTGAAATGATTGAGAAGAATTAGCACTTCTTGCACAGTGGACTCGGCTAGTATGGTGGGCCAATAGTATCCCTAGCGAATGGTCTTCTGGACGAGAGTTCTAGCCCCAGGGTGATTCTCACAAGTCCCTTCATGAATCTCGCAGAGAACATAGCTGACTTCAGCAGGCCAAAGATACTAAAAATAGGGCCCCACACCACTGCTAGAGTATGACCGTCAATAAAGTTGGTTATCGAGCATGAGATAGCGACCAACGTTCCTTTGTAGACTCCTAGCTTCTGTGGAATTCTTTGGTAGGGTCACTCGTGTTAAATATTAGATAATGGGATTGATTCAACACGGCTTAACAGACGTCTCAGATTGCATGAAAGCCTCTGATGGCTTGATGATGTTGGGGCACTCGAGGATATCAGTGTACACGGGCCCCAAACTACTCCCCGAATTGGTTGATCCGAGCTTGGATAGAGCATATGTCCGAGCATTGAGTTGAGGGTGCATGGGACTGGAGTGATTCTAAAATCCATGAAATTGGCTAATAGATCTTTAACCGCTTTCAAATATAGGACCATTTTGGAATCTTTGCCCGCATACTCTTCATTCACCTGATGGACAACAAGTTGAGAGTCAGCAAAATGTAAAAACGTTTGGCTTATACTGCTAAGGTGGCTCGATGACCCACCATAAGTGCTTCATATTTGGCCTCGTTGTTAGAGGCTAAAAATGCAAAAGTGATGAAGTGCTCGTGCGTTGACCTGTCAGGGCTGCAAGACTACTCCTACTCAGTTGCGGGCTTCACCAGAGGATCCATCCACTTTTAGCAACCACTAAGAGGCAAAATCCAGGGAGCTGTATTCAAGCATGCGACGTGTCTGTGGGGTAGGCCCATTGGCTGCTTGAGATGTTGGAGTCTTCTGCTATGCTACTGGTAAGGGTGCATCTGATTCATCATCCAGCAGGGTTGATTCAATAAGGAAGTCAGCCAAAGCCTGGGCCTTAATTGTCATCCTTGGTTCAAACTGTATATCATACTCGCTGAGCTTGACCGACCAGATGACCATTCTTCCTGAAGTGGTAGGTCTCCCATGTGCCTCTTCAGTGAAAAACTGGCCTGCATAATTATTGAATATGATTGGAAGTAGGGGCAGAGTCTCCTGGCAGAGGTGATGAGGATGAAGATAACCTTTTCTATGAGAGGGTAGTTGAGTTCACCCACCTTTAATATTCAGCTAACATAGTACATGAGTTCACCCACCTTCAATATTCAGCTAACATAGTATACTGGCTTCTGGATGTTCTCTTCTTCTAGAACTAGAACAAAGCTAACGGCTTCGGGAGAGATGGCCAAGTATAAATACAAGGTCTCCTCTTCCCTTGGTTGACTTAGCAGTGGCTTAGTGCTCAAGTATATCTTGTGATCTCTGCAGGCTATGCTATGCTTGGTTGTCCAGCTCTTGCTTTTGTTTAGCTCCTTGCTTCCTCTTTGAGTCTTGAAAAATAGGAGGCTCCTCTTAGCTGATTTGTAGAGGAAATGGCCCAGTGTGGCTATCTTCCTGTTCAGCCTCTGGACGTCCTTCAATGTGTGGGGCTCGGCTAGCCACTCTTTGGCGGCTATCTTCTCAAGGTTGATATCGATGCCTTTTGGGTGATCATGAACCCAAGGAACTTTTTGGACTACCCCCAAAAGTGCACTTGGTTGGGTTGAGGTTCATGTGGTAGCACCAAAGGACAGAGAAGGTTCGTCAAGGTCAGCTATGTAGGTTGATACCCGCTCTCACTTCACCAGGATATTATCCACATAGGCTTCCACATTTCGTCTAATCTGAGGCTTGAAGATCTTGTTGACAAGTCATTGGTAGGTGGCGCTTGCATTTTTGAGACCAAAGGGCATCACCTTATAGTAGTAGGTCCTTTGGTCTGTAATGAATAAGGTATTCTCTTGGTAATGCTCCACCATATGGATCTAATTTTTAGTGAGAGAAGGCGTCCATGAAGCTGAGTAGTTCATGCTCTGCGCTTCCGTCAACTAACTGATCGATCCAAGGGAGGAGGTAGCTATCTTTTGGACATGCCTTGTTGAGATCAGTGAAGTCTACTTGTTAAGAGACTTCTTCACCAACATCACATTAGATAGCCATTCCGGGTATTGCACCTCTCGAATGAATCCAACTCTTAGGAGTCAGTCGACTTCATCAGTGGCAATCTTCTGGCTCTCGGGGCCGAGATGTTGCTTCTGCTATTGAATCGGCTTAGCGTGCCGATCAACTGCAGCTTATGGCTTATCACTTCGGGAGGAATCCCTTGCATATTTTCCAATCCTCAGGTGAATACATCGGTGTTCACCAATAAGACATAATCATATCTCCTCGTTGAAGCTCAACGAGGCCAGATCCGATCTTGACCTTCTTCAATCCTTGCTGGTTGATTGGTATCTCCTGAATCTCTTCAGTGGGAGTCATCCTCTCTTATTCCAATGCTTTCTATCTGGAAGCATGCTTTTTTGATGGGCAGGGTCTCCTGCACTCCCTTTCCCTTTATTAAGAGTAGATAGTAGGATCTGGCCTCTCGTTATTTGCTTCTAGCCATACCGACTCTTTCCTGGTGGATGACAGTTCTGCCTAATATGACATTGTTGGCTAACTTGATATCCATCACCACAAACTGGACCTGAATAGTAGACTGTCGGGGGTACTCGCTGACTTTTAAGGGGAGCATGATCATCCCCTCTAGTTAGAGTGGATGCCCTGTAAAACTGATGAGCGGCCCTAGACAAGGCTGTAATTAGGACTTGTCGATGCCCATCTGGTTGAAGGCGTCAGTATACAGGACATCGATAGAGCTTCCCGTATCGACCATGATCCTCTTGACTTGGAAGCTGTCAATCCCAGCTGTAATGACAATAGGATCACCATGAGGTGTCTCAACATCCTTCAAGTCTACATCACTGAAGGAAATAGGCTCTTCTTCTCTTGGCTTCTTCTCGCACATATTAACCGCAATGCTCGCTTGTCATATCTCTTCCAAGCGTTGTTAGGCGATCCTGCAGCGATGTTGAACCTGAGAGGCAGAAGGCTCATAGATGTTGCTAAGCTGAGATGTCGCTTCTGCTAGTACTATTAGTGCAGAGATGTCGCTTATGCTGTCGAACCCGCTGAGCCTGCCTCATAGGTATCAACACATGAGCATACAACTTCTGTTAGGTGTTAACCAAGAAGTGATGGACAAACATCTGGTTGAGTTGCTTGAATCTACCGATGGGCTTCTTTTCAGGCGTTCCATCAGAGCTTGGCACTTCCCGGCAAGGTGATGGGAAAACACTAGCAGATAATGGCTTTAGGTGCCTACAACATGCTCATCATATCATAGTAGTTCTGGACATGCTCCGCAGGGTCTCCCTCGCTATTGTATTTCTCTACTTGAGACATCTTGAATTTCTCACTGGGGCATTCATAATGTCATCAGTGAGAGGAGTGTTCCCCTCAATGGCTTCAGTGACTGGTCTGTAAGTCCGATCATAGCTGGAGGCTATGTTGGTAGTTGAGGGGCCTGAAGTGACATGATAATGTTACGGAGCTCGCTGAGCTCTCATGGTGGTGTGCTTCATGCCATCACGAACAGGGTTGGGACTCTCATCAGTCACTTCTATGTAGTGAGAGTGAGGTTGACGAGATCGGCTTGGCGAGTGGGGTGGCAAGAAGAAGGAGACGTGTGCTCGACTTGGCTTCTCTGTTGACAAGCATGAGCAACAAGTATAGGTGGAGGAGCTTTAGGCTGGGCTTCTAGTGGAGGATGACTTGCTAAAGGTTAGTCCCCCGATGGTGGAGGATCAATGGAGTAAGCAGTTTGAGGAGGAGGAATCCAATTGAGGAGCTCGGTGGTGAAAGTTATAAACTACTATTAGAAGGCTTGTGTGATTCGCTAGATGGACTCTTCAAGCTGGGCTTGGGTGATGTAGACCGGATGCGATGCTCCGAGGATGGACTGATCAGGCCTATGCTCTAGAATCAAGCACATGATTGTTCGGAGAAGAGAAAAGGCTGCATGGTAGGCGCGAAACTGTTGATGGATGATATCAAACAGTCAATGAGAAAAGTGATATGATTGACAGAGGTCCTCTAACCCTTCAAATGTCTAGTTCTGAGGTGGGCTATGCTTCCCTGCATATGTAGCAAATCATAAGAGGACGAAGTTGGGTTTTCTAGTTGTTCCTCCAACGATCAAGTCAGTAGTTTACTTGAGTGGAGAAGTAACTGAACTATAGAAGTTCTTAAACATAGTGGATAGAGGTAAAAAACCCTATTGTTAAAAATAATATTCCTATTTACAGTGGTAGGTGGGGGGTGGGATGTTAACTTTGATCGAGTATGGGCTGACGGTCACGTCAGTATCTGCTTTACAGGTGTCGGCCAACGAGTGGAAGGGAGGTCACTTCTACGTTTAATGTGAAGTGACTGGGGGTGTGCGGTGCCGTCGTGATCCAAAGTGTCGTAAAGACTATTGAGATAAGAGAAATAATAGCGCCGATCATGTATTTAATGACATTTATTACGAGGTGATTGACTGTCAGTGAGCGGGAGGGGGCTCGAGCCTCGAGGTAGTCAAACTTGTCTAGTAGAATGTTGAGAAGTACCGCCTTTTGAGTCACCGTCGCGATATGTCAGATGAATGGTTGGTCGAGTAGGTTGGTCAAGAAGTTGGCCTAGCTAGGGGTCGACATATAACGCCCTTTGAGTCGCCCTCGTGAGATGTCCACGTGTCCAGTCGTCCGAGTTGGGTCTTTGGTTATCTTGAAGTGAAGAGCTGGCTCGATTACACATAATATGGTACAATTGTCTGCTATTGATTCGAGATTACTTTTTAGTACTAAAACGGCTATAACAGACACCTAAATAAGTAGGTGGATAATATCTTATCTTGGAGATCAGATATTCATAATCCTATTAAGTGTAAGATTCTATATCTAAACCCTTATATAAAGACATAGGGTTTAGTATGATGTGTAATAGAGAAAATATATAGATACATATAATAGCCATCATCTCCTTCTTTGATCAAGCTCATGCATTATCTAGTAGTCACATGGTGATATACGAGGGCTTCTCGCCGGTTGCACGGTGTGATCGTACTCCAGCCGTTGATTAAGTAATGCGTGACGATCCTTTAGAAAAGATCCAATTGGTAACTCTAAACTTGTTCTTTATGTTTTCTAGAAAGCATTGTAAATATTCTTATTGTGCGTAATATAAAGGGTGTTTGGAAAAACTTATTTTTTTTGGTCAAACTAGGTTTTAAGCTAGCTTTTTCATATGTATCTGTTTGGTACTGTACAAAATAAGTTAGCTTATAAGTCTCACTTTTAAACATGGTACACCCTAGCTTTTAAAAAGCAAGCTTATAAGCTCACCCAAATAAGCCAAGTTTGACCAAACAAATTACTATCTCATTCAAATAATTTTAAAGCAAAATTTATTATAAAATCCAAAAGCTATCAAAAACCAACATAGCTTAAAAACTTGAAAGAACAAAGTCTCCCAAAACACCCTCGTAGCTGTAGTTTATCTCTATGGCAATGCTCGCAGTTCTCTAGATCTTACACACACGAATTAATTAATCACACTCTTTCGTGATTCAGATGTCCGTCAGCACCTTTAAACTTCTAACAATCATAATTGTTTAACCAGATTTTCGGTTGAGGTGATCTAGGAGTCTACACGGAGCTATTTTTGAGCTTTCTCGTCAAGACAAATGGGGTTTGAGGTAATTCTTGAGGCATTTAAGTTTCGAGGTCGTTTTTGTTATTTTCCTTGTCCTTCAAAACTATTTAGTATTATTTTTATTTTCGGGGTTTATGCGTAGCCCAACTCATTTCGCTAATTCATGTTTAGACATGTTAGGTTTTCTCAGAGAGCTAAGAAGCTATTTTCAGTAATTGAACGTTAAAAGCTTTCTCTATCGCGCATTTTGCTACGTCAGTGTGTGTAACTCGTTGCCTTTCGCCCACAAGAGCCTCACTAGGACCAAACATATGGCTAAACATATCACTCTTAATCCTACATTTAGCAAAAATTTAAGAAAGAGAGATTAGGGAGAAGGGTAATCTAATAACCACATTTAAGAATAATATTAATTAAATAGGTCAGCCCAATAGATAATATTTGTTTTAGTCCTTGTGATCTTCTTTAGTATTGGGGAACATCACTACAATTTTCATTGTTATAATTAAAGGGTTTTTTTCCTTCTAATCCGTAATTAAGGGGATCAGTCAATCTTAACATTGCACTATATCTACATGATTGAGCTATATTTATACACAGTTGATTTGTCGGCATAACTAATCCATTCAAAATTTTCTACACATGGATAATATTGATCATCGTTGAGTAATCTACTAGGCTAGATAACGATAATGATCTCTTAACATCTTATGTTGGGCATGTCCGCATACTCTTAATCATATCTTATTTACATAATTTATCAGAGTGAACGGACCTTAAACAAAGTTAACCAATCACGAAACTCATTTGCGAGATTTAAGCCTGTTATATCCACTAAGTACAACACACTATTTGACTCAAGCTATTGCTAAAAGTGGCTAGTCATTATTTAACGATATCACAATTACTTCACCTTAAATATGTAATATCTTCGTCATAGTCTGTGCTCGCGAACCTTAGACCCACCAAGTGCTCCACGATGTTTGGCTAAATCTCAAAAATAACTAGCCACTTTTTCACTTGATTACCATGACTTTAAATATCATATGTTTATATCCAAATTAATTTATGATTGATTTGATTGCAACTTATTTTTGTAAAAGTTATCTCTTTCTTCTGTAATGGTGATTGTGAGAAAAACTGCGGTTACACCTAATTTCAACTAATTTTTATTAGCATAACTACTTTACAGTTAAATGATTCACCCCTCTTGTCTTAGTTGCGTACGGTCTTGCAAACTCTTGCATTAGATCCTCTCAGAGAGATTCCAGCCTCATCTATTGCTGTACATAACATGTAAAATAAAACCTTTTCGCTTCATTCTATTCCATTTTGGATAACACCCATCAATTTTCACAAACAAGAGTAAGCTGTTAAGTAAAGAGCCAGGGATAAATCACAATATCAACTACAATGACAATTTGTCTCATCAAGTTTAGCTATCAATAAAAGGATTTAGCTATCAATTCACAAAGGCATCACCTCCTCAATCACATCCCCCAATACAACAAACTACCACAAATATTGTTAAACCATTTGGAGAACTAACCAAACGGGAGCAGACAATATAGATGAAATTACATGAGAAATAAGCCAGAAGAAGGCGAAAAGACATGATGCTGGCTGCTAAGACAAATACTGTATCTTTTATAACACTCTGGATTGATGTAACACAAATTGGACTATCCGATAACAGATAGTGAATATTAAAATTGAAAACCCTTGAGTTTAGATCACATCTTAACTTGTTAACACCTGCCAGATTGTGATTGGGTAAGCTAGGCAGCTAATCAGCCGACTAAAGTGCCCCAGGATGGGTAAGAATATCTATTCCTATTCTCTTGACCAATCAGCCATCACGTATGCTACGAACTAAAAAACATTTGATAAACTAAAAATTGTTAAATGGATTTTGTTTATTACAAAAACAATGCTTTACAAAGACATTGGTTCAGCTCCCCTGAAGAGTACCCAAAGGAATTTAATATCTTAAAAGTCATAATCTGAAGGATTACGGCACCCATAATGCGAAGGAATATGGGGAAGTTCACTCGTTAAAAAAAAGAAGAAAGAAAGAAAGAAGTATAGCAGAAATGACAAAATTTTTATGGATATACTGACTAAAAGATATAATGAGAAATTGAGTGCATGTATACAATACTAGAGGTTGTTCGCAAAAAAAAAAAAAAAAAAAAGAAAAAAAGAAAAAAAAAGAAAAAGAAAAAGAAAAAAGAATATGCAGCAAAATAAATAAAATAAAAGCGGAAAACAACCAACCAGGGACACAAAAATTTTATAGTAGTTAGGATATATGTTAGATTTTTTGGTCAAAACTGCTTTCCAAAATGAGTTTTCAAA
>BQKN01000818.1:105912-162394 GCA_022839385.1 Asparagus kiusianus
ATATATATATTAACAACTAGTACTTTTCATATATGCTTAGTAGCCTAGTGGAAATTAAAGTTTTGGTGTTTCAAAATGTTCTATGTTCGAGGCTTACCAATGGCAAGCCGAGAAGTGTTTTGTTTTAATTAATCCATCATACGTTCTGGTGGGCCGTGGGCCGGGGGCCAATGGGCGTGGGGTCGGGGCTAATCGGGCTGAGGCGTTAAGTGGCGCTTTGTTAGGCACACTTTGCACTTCGTACGGATGCATCAGGGCTAGGTGGCGCCACATTGGCTGCCTCGCAGACTGCTTCACAGCATGCGGACGAGCTACACATTCGTACGAGGGTGAGACCCTAGCGTTTTCGAGATCAGACGATGCTCCTCTATTTGACGAGGTTTGTCAATTGGTTGACGAGGTTCACCTGTTCGACGAGGTTCGTTTGATTCACAAGATCAGACGAGGTTCGCTTGTTCAACGAGGTTCGCCCATCGACGAGGTTCGCCCGTTCGACGAGGTTCGTCCTATTGATGTTCGCCCGGTTGACGAGGTTCGTCCTATTGACATTCGATTGTTCGACGAGGTTCGTCTGTTTGATGAAGTTCGTCGTATTGACGTCCGCCCGTTCGACGAGGTTTGTCGTACTGACGTTTACCCGTTCGACGAGGTTCGTCCTTGTGACGCCCCTAGGTTCACACAAGGTTACAATCTAAGGTAAATCCAAGGATGTCAAACCTGCTATGTACCCACATAGTGCACTAACACATTTCACCAATCACAGTAATATCCTCTAGTATAATCAAAACGAAGTATAGGTACAAAAGAGGCAAAAGAATATGATAGTAGTGCGATGAACATGATGAATACAGAATAGATAGCCAAATAATAATATCATGTCTCAAATGAACAAAATAAAGTATAACTGAAACGGAAACGAGTGTAATATGTCTCAATGCATCGAGTCAAATAAAGTATCACTAAGGCACTCAACTTTTACAAAAATGAAATACAAACGCTAATGTTTGAAAGAAAATACAAAACTACAGTGGAGCCTCTAAGGATAAAATCATGCGACAGCGACTATGCTAGAACTCCGTCATCATGCGACTCTCCGACACTCTGCGCTGCCTGAAAATAAATTTAAGACAAAAAGAGAAACAATACGAGCGTCAGAGCGCTATAACAAGATCACCTCCATCCGCCCCAGGGGGATGGCTGCAAGATGAAGTGGATGCTCTACCTATTAAGCATAGTCTACCTAGATCATTTCCCCGTATCTACCGGAATTAATTTTTAGACACCTACAAAGCGAGACGTATTAAGTCAAGCGAAATAATCCAAACAAGGAAACTCTCATTGTAGGATATGATCTAATACATACTAAAACACTAGAGGGGGGAGGGGGTGAATAGTATTTTATTTTAAAAAATTATGCAAAGCAGATTATAAATTGTAAGAAAGATAGCAACAATCACAGAAATTTGCTATCATAAACACAAGCTTTTATACTGGTTCCACCTCCCTGGTGTACATCTAGTCCCCAAGCAAATTCTGCTTGAGAGTTCCACTATGATTTTGAAAACTATTGCAAAATTGTTTGTAGGGAAAATTAAAAGAAGACAACTGAGAATCGAATTTTTGTGTTATTCTTTCTGACAAACTCAGAAAAAGAATTAATTATAATTCTCTCGGTACAATTTCTCTCTAACAAACTTTAGAAAATTAACTACAAATCTTCTTATATCAGTTTCTCAATTTACAAAAGAGAGAAGGGATCGACGGAGACCCTCCCCTTTGTTTAACCTGGGTTCTTCACGGTAGCAATGAGATACCTCCCTCGACGTTCGTGTCGAGTTTGCTTCTCGTTGACGATCCAACCACCTCGCTTTGTAGAACGTGGTTAATTCCTCTTGATTAACGTTGAGGAGATCTTGTGTGGCAAGTTTGAAACTCTTGACAAGTTGATAACTTAAAGCGAGTTTAAACTCTTGAAAAAGAATTGATTTGAATCGAAAATCAGTTAATAAGCCAAGGATGAAAGCTCCAAGAACTCTCTGTTGCCGAGGATGCTCTTGGTCGAAGAATGCCGACGTCTCCTTTATGCCGTTTTGATCTCCAAAAGTTTAGGTCGAAGATCCCCGAACTCAGCTGAGTTTTCGCCATTTGTAGGGTTTTTTGGGATGTAACCGCCCCTAAAATCTCTCCTTAATGGGGTGTAACCGACCCCATTTTGTGAAAAATAATTTTGAAACTGTTCAAGGGTTTAAGGGGTTTAATCTTCCCCCTAAAATCTCTCCATAATAGGGTGTAACCGAACCCATTAAGTAAAGATATGGTTTTGAAACTGTTCAGGTTCTGCTTGAACCGGTCAAACATAGAAAATATGGGCCTAACCCTTGTGTTTTGATATTATAACACAGGGATGACCTCTACGTTTTGATGTTGTAACACAGAGAGGACCTCTGTGTTTTGATGTTGTAATACAGGGAGGACCTCTACATTTTGATGTTATAACGCAGGGATGATCTCTGCGTTTTGATGTTGTAATGTAGGGATGACCTCTGTATTTTGATGTTGTAACATAGGAATGACCTCCGTGTTTTAATGTTGTAGCACAGGGAGAGCCTCTGTGTTTTGATGTGAAGAGACCATCAATTTATAGTCTCTTTTGCTAGAGCGTTGTAAAGATCATCATCAAGTAATCTTCGTCTTGGCTCCTTGAAAATATGAGAATCATCAGATTGTATCTCCCGATGTTAATTATGAAGGCTGTTGAATTAGAGCTTTCATCGGTTATTGTGAAGGTCGTTATATTATAACCTTCATCAATCTATGTGAAAGTTTTCCAATTGTAGCATTCTAGAAGTCATCAGATTGTAACTTTCATCATTGGTGTTTGATGTGGATAATCTAACTATAGTAATTTTTAGACAGCCTACAGAACCCCCTTCAAAGTTTTCAAAAGTGCACGGTTGAATGGGATGAATTTTTGAAATACTTTGGATCTTAATTATGATCTTAGAGCCATTGATTCCTTGTCATAAAGGAGTCGTTCTTTGCACCCACTTCGAAGGCATCTTGGTTAAAGGGATTTATCATGCAGGACCTGTGCCAGGATGAGCTTCAAAGAGAAATTGTAGCGACGGTACAAGCTACTCATGAACAGAAGCTCTCAGACATCACGTCACGGCTCACATCCATTCAGCTGATGGGCCCACAAACATTTATAGGATTTTTGGCAAACCCTCAGCCATCAACGGATTTGATAAGCATTTACCGACTACCGTTTGAGTCGGGCTAGCATGTGGATTATCTAAGTCTGTTCTACATGTAATATTGTGCTAAAAGAATAAACTCTCTTAGACTTAATGCTATGATGTCGAATACATAGACTTGGTCAATTTCACGGGAATGGACTACCCGATAATGTGTGTTAGATATAGACTTATCTCTAATTAAGGATCGAGATAAAGTCCCCTAGACATAAATTCTGGTGTCTTTTTCGTCGCAAAAGACTAACCGGCAACCCGTGTTAGGTGTAGACTTATCTTTAATTAGGGATCAAGATAAAGTTCTCCAGACATGGATTCTGGTGTCTTTTTTGTGATAAAAGACTAATCGATAACGCGTGTGAGGCGTAGACTTATCTCTAATTAAGGATCTAGATAAAGTCCCCCCATGCGTATAAGACATGGATTCTGGATGCTACGATGTTGAATACATAGGCTTTACCATTGTTTCTTCATGTGTTACTTGAAACAGTGAAAGAAAGTTAGAAATGCTAGAGGTGTAATATTAACTTAACATGAATTATCACTTAGAGTGAAATTCAGAAATTGTTTTCATTATCACTAGGATAATTCCAGAAAATCTTTAATCCGCTAGGGATTTTATAATAAAACTTGCTATTTTTGTTGAAAAATGATTAACAAGTTCATTAGGAGGGTTTGACTATTAGAGGTGTGATGTTAACCTAACAGTATTTAATAGGCCTATCGCTTTATTGAAGAGAGTCGATAAGTTGATTTAGTTATCAGAGGTATGATGTTAACTTGACCGATTTGTGGATCTATCACTCTATCGAAGAGAGTCGATAAGTTGATTATCAGAGGTGTTTTGTTAACATGATAGGTTTGTGGACCTATTGCTCTATTGAAGAGAGTCGATAAGTTGATTTGGTCGTCAGAGGTGTGGTGTTAACTTGACAGGTTTGTGGACCTATTGCTCTATTGAAGAGAGTCAATAAGTTGATTTGATCATCCGAAGTGTAAGGTTAACGTGATAGGAAAATGCTACGATCGAGGCAACTTTATGGACCTACCGCTTTATTAGGGAGAGTTGATAAGTTGATTTTATCAGAGGTGTGATATTAACATGATAGGAGAATGTTACGACCAGGACAACTTTGAGGACTTATTATCCTATTGAAGAGGATTGATAAATGGATTTTGTTAGAGGTATGATATTAACATGTCAGGAGAATGTTGCAATTAGGACAACTTTGAGGACTTATCATCCTATTGAAGAGGATTAATAAGTTGATTGGTTATCAGAGGTGTGATATTAATGTGATAAGAATTTGTACTTGTGATTTGAACAAGATTTTGAAGACTTAGCGTCTTGCTGGGGAATATTGTGATTTGAGTAATTTTGAGGACCTATCATTCTATTAACCATGATTGATAAGTTGATTGTCAGAGGTGTATTGTTAATGCGACAAATTAGGAGTGATGCAAGCTGAATTCATACTCCGTGGGGATGTTAATCGTCAGAAGTGTAATGTTAACTCGATGATGTTTTGCGAATTTTGTAGTTGATAGAGGTATTCTATTGAACATGACAACTCAAAAACTTTATTACTCATAATCCAGTGGACTACCAATAAATCAACCTCCAGTCTTAAACAAGTACAGAGGGGGGGGGGGGTGAGGGGTAGATAGGGCACGTCACCTAGTGGGCTAATATCCATCAAGTCGTTCGGTGACATGGGACTATAAAGACTATGGTTGGAATGCGTCACACAGCAGGCCGTCATCTAAAGAGTTTGGCTATCAGATGTAACTGTTAACATAATAGTTTTGGTGGACCCGCCATCCTATTGAAGAGGATTAGCATAAGTGGCCGTAGTATCTTCCCTTTCTGACTGAGAAGATTGGGCTTGGTCCCATTGATTAGGTTGATCCTACTTACTTTGTTCTTTAGCTTTGACCATGACAATGATTTTTTGGGCCTATTCCCCTTGAGAGATTAGTTGTCTCTAGGAACAACATTCTGCAACCCTCATTTATGCTATAAGGTTGGTCTGCAAGTTGTGTTGACATGCCTCCACTTAGGTGGACTGTGTCATACCTATCGGGCATCGAAGAGCCATGATTCGGAGCCTCTTGACGAATGCTTTGATGGGCTCCCTCTTCTTTTGCTTAATGGCGAGAAGGTTATGGACGGAGACTTCTGTATCATCTTCAAAGAATCTTGACAGGAAGTGTCTCTCGAGATCCGTCCACTTTTGGATACATCCGACAGATAATTTCCTGAATCATTCAAATGCAACTCTCTTGGGGTGCCAATGAACAATCGTGCTAGTATAGCATCATTTGATATCACATTTCTAGTCTATGATTTAAAATGGTAGATATGTTGGCTCGGTGATCCCGTGTCGTCAAAAGTTTGTTGCATCGGGATCTCAAACTTTGGAGGATAAGAGGCTGCATACCATTTGGAAAGATAGGGCCTAACAACTTCCTGGTCTTGGAGCTCGCTTTTGTTAGCAATGGCATTGAGGTAGGCTTCCAATTCTCTCATTTTAGTGGACTGGAGATTCTACTTGCTCTCAGTCTCTTTCCCACCTTCATAGAAGGATTATATGTGATGAGTTTCTTGATCAAAAGTCTTGATCACTTTTTTCTTCCCTTTGCTTGTGAGGGGTTGGGATGAAGATGTTCTTCCTCTTCGGGAAGATTCTTACATTGGCGGCAAATCCGTCTTCTGAGATTTGGCCCTGTCTGTGATGAATTGAGTCATTAGGATCTAGAGTTCATCGATGGCCTCCTGCTGTGCATTGATCATGGCTTGCTGCTCATTCTCTTCGCTAGATCTCCGGGGTTTCCCGTTATAAGAGTAGAGCTCTTATGTTCTGTAAAAGAACTGGAGGATTGAGATTCTGCGATAGCTGAATGCTCACCATCGGAATTAGTTCCTCTAGCTAATCTTTGATAATCGACAGGCGGTATGACTCCACTTTGAGTTTGGGTATGTTGGTAGATTCCCTCGAACTCATTCAGGATCTCTTTGAAGTTTGGAGATGGGTTCGTCTTTGATTCATCAGAACTAGGGTTTGATGATTTCCCTCTACCAATGATGTTGGAAGTAACTCGAAGGTATTCATCCTATGAATTCTTCTTCCTATGCCAACATCGTCATTGGTTGGGCAAAGTAATGTTCATTAATTGGTCGAACACCAATGGTTTGGCCGTATATGAGCAGCATTGACATTTTGAGAGGACCGTAGGAATCAGTCGTTGACATTGGAATGAACGAATGACTTGTTGCATCGGTCTTTCTCTCGATACGGCCACTCTTAAATCTATTGTAAAGACTCGAGAAGAATTACTCACTGATCGTGAGGCTTAAATTAGGACCCCCTGCCTATGATTGGATAGGATTGGCTCTTGGTGAACATGGATCTGGTTGAGATGCCTTGAATCCATAGGTTGCTGTTATAAGTTGGTTTCAGATTTCTAAAGCGCATATTCATTTTCTCTAGTTTATATATCAAATTTTCACGAATTTCTCAGTTTCTCTAAGAACCCTAACAGCCACCAAACCCCCATAAACCCTATTTTGATTTTTGGAGAATATTGGAGGCTTTCAAGTGGATTTTCGGGTGATTTTTGGTTTTTGGATTGGATATCTGCTTTGGCTTGGCATCCTAAATATTTTTCTACAAGTTTCAGGCGAGTTTGTTTTTGTCAAAAGTTACTTTTTCCATTGCTTTCAAACCTGTTATACCGTTTATCGATTGCAAGTTTAAACTAAAAGAAAAGTTGATCTTTTTATAAGATCTTCTTACAATGAAAAATAAGGATTCTAACTTTATCAAACAAAACGCAGTAGTAGTTTATCTCCCGCTGCTTTGCATGGGATCTTTGCCTATGCCGGGGACGCGTTAGTCCGTGGACCACCGCAAATCAAACCCGATTAACAATATAACTACGCTCTTATTTCACAAAGGAAACAATTGTGGAAGCGACAATCACGACCAAGCGAGATTGTGGCTCTTCTCGAGATTAAAACCAAGTTTAATTCGGAGGAAGGAAAGGGAAAGAATCACATACCTTTCGAAGGACTTTTTTTATGAAAGTATTCACCAAGATCTAATGATTCTCCTCTAAAATTCGTGGTTAGCTGAACAATTTGACAGCACCTCCCCTCTTCCAACTTCAGCACCTCTTCCAACTGATGTTTAAATGTTATTCATAGTTAATAACTGCTTAAACACGTTTAGGGATAGCCTCAAAATAGTTGGGGAGGTCCTGGAACGAAAGAATCCTTAAAAATCATCGAAATCCGTGTTTTGGGAGTCTTGGGAGTCAAAAAGAGTTGTGGTGGCTCGGGACTGTGCGAGTCACCATTTGGTGGCTCGCACTCATGCGAGTCACCATTTGTTGGCTCACGCTTACGCAAGTCTCCAGGTGTGTTTTGTTCATCTTTTTGATACTTCAGCGATTCGTGACCCCTCAAGTTCGCTTGTTTTGCGTACGGTTTATCGTTTCGCTGATTTGCACATTTTACTGATCCACTTCGTACGCTTACTGGTGTTGGATAAATCCCCTTGACTCGGATAATAATGTTTATCATCTTCTCGTTGTCTTGAACTATGTTTGGGAAGCTATAGGCAATTTTTAACACCTAAAGATACCCCCTCCAAAGTATTTCAGTCTCATTTCTTTTATAGGAGAGCCTGAAATACTTTGGATGTGATAGGCCTAACCTTCAGTTGATGTAAAAGGATCTGTAATTAGCTTCAACTCTTGACTCCTTCAGTCTTCAATCTACTTAGCATTTTGTCGAATAGATGAAGTTCTTACGGTTTTGCGTTTATCGTCTGACCGCTGTCGAAGTCTCGGATTGAAATTCACGTGTTGATTGATCTCGATGAGTTGACGTTGAACTGACTATCTTCGTCAGGAATTCATATCTTAACATGATTGAACTCCTTGTCATCATTCTTTAATCCTTATTTTGACGAATTTTGACAACGCGTTGACGAGCGTAGACCAAAGGCACAGTTTATACTCATACGTTAACTAGAGTCTACACAGTTTAGGCTCTTAAGGCATTGGAGCTGAGAAGACCAGTTTATACTCATATACTCTTGGGAGTTTCGGGAATTAGTTTAGCCTCATATACCCGTCGGAGGTCGTCGGGTTATTCTTAAGAACATTCAACACGATATTCTCTAGAAACTTCCCGTCGAGGGTAGGAAATAGTTTAAACTCATATACCTATTGGAGTAGGAATACGGGTGTTATTTATGTCGAAAAATGCTCGAAGACGGATCAAAATACCCGTGAATTGGCCAAACAGCTCACCACGCATGCGAGCCAGCAAATGGTGGCTCGCATGCGTACGAGCCAGCAAAAGGTGGTTCGGGTCTTGTTTCAGGTTTGGTTCGGGCAGTTCAGATCGGGTTTGGTTTTGTTTTTTGGGGGTTTTAAAACCGAACTGTTCCTCTTCTTCCTTTCTATATTTCGATGGTTCTTCTTCTGTTCAAAAACCCATCTCTTCCCTCCTCTTTTCTCTTTAAACCCCTCAACTTCCTTGAGTCTTCTTCGTTCGATTTGGGAGCTAGGCTAGGATCTTGAGGCTTCAACTTGGTGATTTAGGGTTTGGACCTGTAAGAACATTCGCGATGTGGGTTTCCTATTTTGGCTTTATTCTTGATTGGGTTTTAAGTAAGCTACATTCTTCATGACTTCAATTTGAGTTAGTGACTCTTAAATTTTGGTCTTGAGGGTATAGCCGAAACCCTAGTTTGGTTACTTGGTCGATTTTAACTCTCACGTTTGTGGTTCGACCACCCTTTGCGGTTCCTTTCTTGATTGTTCAAATTCTAATTTTGATCATGACCGAACTTCTTAGGTTGTTGAAAGTTGCTTGACTTTGATTTCGAGTTCAACTGACATGGCTGAAATCCTATTTGCATGGACTGAAAGTTTTCTTAAGTCTTGAATACCTCCTTGTGTGGATTAAGCCCTTTGAAACTTGTAGATCTTGAGGCTTCAACTTGGTGATTTAGGGTTTGGACCTGGAAGAACATTCGCGACGTGGGTTTCCTGTTTCGGCTTCATTCTTGATTGGGTTTTAAGTAAGCTACATTCTTCATGACTTCAATTTGAGTTAGTTTGACTCTTAAATTTTGTCTTAAGGGTATAGCCGAAACCCTAGTTTGGTTACTTGGTCGATTTCAACTCTCAGGTCTGTGGTTCGACCACCCTTTGCGGTTCCTTTCTTGATTGTTCAAATTCTAATTTTGATCATGACCGAACTTCTTGGGTTGTTGAAAGTTGCTTGACTTTGATTTCAAGTTCAACTGACATGGCTAAAATCCTGTTTGCGTGGATTGAAAGTTTTCTTAAGTCTTGAATACCTCCTTGTGTGGATTAGGCCCTTTGAAACTTGTAGCCATGGCCGAACCCCTGATTTCGATTTGTTCTTGGTTTGGTTCTGATTCTCAGATCCATGGGAGTTACTATCTGGTTACCTAATTCTTGGTTTATCCAATCCCATTTAATACCCACGTACTCGATTCCTGAGTTTATGCGTGGTTGAAATTCATTGGGATTTGTAATCCTGACTGAGCCTTTGTATGCACGAATCTGGTTAAACTTAGGTTTGTGATCTTCGGACTTTTAGTTGTGTACGAGAATTGATCTTATATTTGAACACGGCCAAGACCTTGACTTGATTTTGGCTTTATACATAAACTGGGGCTTGGTCACATTGTGTATGAGATGCTTAACTTGTGTTCACCTTTTGGCTTCAACAACTAGCTTTGAACTCTCATTTGTGCACGATAACTGCCATGTTGGGTTTTTAGTGCGCACGATAGCGTGCACGATAGCCTTATTTGTAGGAACATCGTGATTTATTGTTGGCCACGTAGATGACTTCGGCCAAAATCCAAAAATTCTAGCTTAAATTGTTGCACGACCCATTGTGGGTTGAAACTGAATCCGCATCAGGCCCACCACTTAGGTTTAATCGGATTTTTAACCGACCAATCCTATTTCGTAGAATAGCATAATTTTCTTCTTACATTAATCTGATACTTCCCAAATTTTCAATGTAATTGAATTGTTAATTCTCTTTGCAGATATGTCGCCTAAGAGATCCCGCATTATTCGAGGTCGTTCAGCGACTCGGTCGCCCGAGCCGGTACCGTTTAGTTGCACTGGTATATCATTATCACCTCTTTTATCCATGAGTTAAATATAGATATATCACACTGCATATTGCATCCCCGCTTTGTTCTCCTTTGTGAGGCAATTGGGAAGAGCTGCCACCCTCCTTCGTAGGGGTGGACGCTTCACAAGTCGTATTTTGCTTAGTCAAGACATATCTGAATTAGCTTGGGGCGATTTCCCACTGTACTATACTCCGAAGGATAGATATATTATTGCATTATTCGTGCGACTATATATTCCATGCTTCGTGTGTATAGTGCGGCTCTTAATCATCTCGCCGAGTTAATTCATTGGGAATATGTAGTTGGTGTAATATCCTTGCTTTGCTCCCCTTTGTGAGGCCATTGAGAAGAGTCGTCACCCTCCTTCGTGGGGGTGAATGCTTCACAAGACGTGTTTTGCTTAGTCAAGACACGTTTTAAGATAATATGGGGCGATTTCATGTTGTGCCATATCGTGTTATTCGCACGTTAATATGCTTTGTCGTTTGCGTGCGTGACATAATTGAGACCGTCTCACCATTTATGAGGCCCGACTCTATCTCACAATTCGTGAGGCGAGTTCGACGTCTATAGTACCTTAACATAAGCATTTATGACTGTATTTAATAATTACCTATTGTTTTACCTCAGTTGAATATCTCTCGAGAGAATTTAGTGCCCATTTAGTTGAAGGCCGCTGCAGTGAGGCTTATGCCTCTACTGATGAACCGATCCCCGTTCCGGTAACTCCTCAGTTTGCTCCGGGTATACCGGAAGAACTTCCGTGGTTAATACGGAAAGGAGGGTGCCATAGGTTAAGGTAACTTATCACGGATGCACCACTAGTGAAGGACCCAAGTTCTACCCATCCGTTGAGGAAGCCAGACTACTTATTTGGCGATTCCATAGAAGATCCTGCCGCTGTATTTCTTGGAATGGAGCAATGGCTACACTATGATGATGGTGGCCATTTATATCTTCCTCCGATTCCTCATCACCGTTCGCTTACAGAGCTTCGGTGTCAAGCCGTTCCACGGGAAATGTCATGGAGGCTAACAGAAGAACACGAGCGCATTCATTGTGGTTATATCACCCATGGCACAACTCCCGGCTCCAGTAATCGAAACTGGATAATAGGGTTGTATCCGGGGATCACAGGACTGAATGGCCCATCCGAAGGTGAGATCTTTACTGTTGCTAACACTGTGAAGAATCAGCTCACAGCTTTGGGTCGAGAGATGCCAGCAACCGGCCATCGATGTTATGGATGGGTACATTCATCGGATAGACTATAATGGACTCGTTTGAGAAACTATATCTTGGACCAGTTCGGTGAGGATTTGAAGGCTAGTGGCTTGTATGCAGCTATCCGCACCACCACTTATGGACTGACCATTAGTGTCCCTCACTTTTTGGCGCTGTTGGAACTCTACAATCCCGACACCAACACGTTTCTGACCAAGCATGGAGAGTTGGGATTTGGCGTTGCACGAAATGTGTAAAGTCTCTGGTCTTCCAATGGGGAATATAATTTATCAAGAGTATTTTCCTTCTAATAGGGAGCTGCAGCAATTGAAGTCGCGAACATCCAACCGCTACAATACCTTCTAGGATCTCACCTGCTACTACCACATAGCTCTGGCGGGTGCTGATCCATTATCGAAGAAGCCGCGGCCACAGATTAGTTTGAAGAAGTTCGCAGATTATCTATTCAAAAACACGAACAGTGTCCTGGGTGAAAAAATTTATGAGTTATTGCCGTTGACCACCTCTAAAGTGAATGAGCTGATCAAGAAGTCGAATGCTCAGTCTTATACTACAGCTGGTATTGAGGATGGCTTTGCTACTGGAACCAAGTTCTAGACATTCTTGTGATAAGGAGTTAAACCGATCCGGCCCATAACATTGCTTGCCGGGTATATCGCTATCTGGCTAAAAAAGTGCGTGGTGCCATACCAATCTACTGACGCACTGCCCCTGGATGTTTTGTTTCTCACGGTTTTGCTTGCTCACCGGAAAAATCTATGTCTTCTTCTGACAATGATTGCTGATATTCATAGAGGGCTTCGCCAGATTATGAACGCATTCACTCAGAGGGAGAGTTCATCACCAGCTCAGATTCCCCTCACAAAGGTGGAACTCCCCTACACTTACTTAATGGCTTGGTTGGTGCTTCATTGCTCAGATATAATATCGGCCCTAACTTCTGTGGATCCCTCCCTTCCTTTTCTCCAAATAATAGAAAATTACAAATGGAAGGGATGGGGTTTTGCAGAGATCAGGAAGCAATTTTAGAATCAAAAGTGTTGGGTCTTTCCTACTTGCTTCCCAAGAATTTCGGGTCAATATGGCAACTCTTTGATCGATGTAGAGGAGCCAAGTATAGGTCGGACTTCCCTCGATTCTGGCTATTTTGATTGGCTAGTTAATATCCGGCCGGGCTATGTGATCTTTCGCGTACAAAACCATTCTTACATACAGCCCTAATTGTCGTGTTGGTTCGCCCATCAGTTCGGTTATGATCAGATTTATGTCGGGAACCCAAACTGACAGCTCCGGACTCGTGGAGGTTTAGTAGATGGGGCTCGAGCATGGCTTTGGAACATCACTGGTTGTACTGGTGCTAAGTTCAACCTTCCCGGTGTTGAGCGTAAACTGGAGCTGACTTTTCTACAGTGCCGGTGGCTCTTGGTGGCCAATGAACACGTACCCATTCAATCGATCACCGAGTCAACTGACGAAGAAGTTTCTCGGGTTGCTACTAGAGCGGTGTATGAATCCGAGCTCGAAAAGAGGAGGAGGAGGGAACCAGTGGGTCCCTCTAGTCATAAAACACAAAGGGAGTCTACTTTTCCCTCTGGTAAAGAAACTACGGAACCTTATGCTGGGGGTGGTGCAGAGATTGGAGGCGATGGCGAAGAAGAGAAACTGGAAACAAGTGTGTCAAATCCCCTCTCCTTAGAATTATTTGAATTAGCAATTGCTGAAAGAACTCGTCGCTTTCGACTGTCCAAACCTTCGCCCCCTCTAAAGAAGCCAAAGATGCAAGTATTGTTCACTTATCCTAATAAGATGTCGGTTGAAATCCCAGGTGCAGTTCCTGAAGAGGAGAGAGAAGAGCCTAGCCTCATTCACCGGACGCGGTCCCGACCTGCAACTCAGGTCACTCCAAGGCATGAATTACGCACTAAATTATCAGAGGAGAGGCCTATTGCTCTAGAGGAGGAGCGTCCGGCTAAGCGTAAGAAGCTGGCTTCTAAGCGACGAGGCGACCCTCTAATTCCTGAAATGGGACTGGCGGATCAAGGACTGACAGTTGAAAGGGGTGAGTATTTCTTCGTATTATTTCTTCCGGTATATGTTGAGCTTTTTGAACTTAAACAATTTCGCACTTCGTAGGAGAAGATTTTGCAAGCCACTTTATCTTCGACGCTTCCTCCCTTGATATTAACTTCTCAGAACCAACTCCTGGAATCAGGCTGGAGGAGCCTGTAGACGCTAAAACAAGTATTCCCGATGAGACTGGCATAGGTCATGACGTCGAGCAAGGCTTAACTGAATAGGCTGAGAGTCCAGGTATTCTTAAAACCAGTAGCACATCTTTTAGGTGGCGGGAACTGAACGATGCAGAATTCGTATCCCCGCTAACTATTTCTATACTTCTTACTCTATTAGAAAAGCTGCAAGAGGTGGATTGAAGCAATGTGGTGCAGGAACCCAGCGTCACAGTTGAAGGTGAATCTTTTATGACTTCTGTTGTAAGTCTGGTGAATTAAAACAATTTGTATTTTGACTCTTGAAATTTCCTATAGATGCGATAACAGAGGGTCATTGTGACGAGGGGGGGTTCCCGAGGCGCCTCCTTTGAAAAGGAGAGTCTAGCCTCACTTGATCCGGTATCGGCCTCTGAAGATATGCTGCTCAATGATATGTTGCTCGAACAAGCCGAATACGAGGCCGCCGATCCAATAAGCACAGCTGGTTCGCCTGCAAGTATGACTCTTATTCCCATATTTCACTTATTTACTTATCACCTTACATTTAATCATCGGAGGATTCTGATCGTAGGACCAGTCATTAAGACTGATACAACTCCTCCTAATGGAAAGTCTGGTGAATCTGAGGGTCTCGATTTCTTGCTTTTGGCAGGGGTTGTTATTGATGCTCGGTCATCAGGCTTTGAGCAACAACTCCCGGTTTCCTTGGGAATGCCAACTACCGTACCTGCTACAACTATCGGCGGGAGTTTGACTGAACAAGCCGTGAGACCAACTGGAGAAGTTGGTCCTTCAATGGCTGCTACACCCATAGTGTTTCTTGTGACACATGAAGTTGAGCGACCAGAAAGGGGTGTAGTGCGTTCGGTTGAAAAAAGCTTCTCAGGGTCTGGTAAATCCCGCGCGATATCTTTTTTCTATCTTTCTGACTTATAATTATTGGATATTCATGATCTTACGCTCTCTTCTTCTTTTGTGGTTGCAGGATTATCGTCTCATCTGTGCGAGGCCGTAGATGCTTTATTATCTGACGATGACCCAGATAAGCTCCTCCTTTGCCTAGAAATCGACAACTTCTTTAATTTTGTAGAGTCGCTAATTGACAAACTCCTGGAGAAGAGGATCCCTTTCAGCCACTTCTGGCCGTGCCTTGAATGCAAAATAGCCTCAATAAAGGATACTGGTTCTCTCAAGATAGCCGACGCTTTGGTTAACAATGTAAATCAGTTGGAGCATGAATCTTTGAATTTACATGAACTCCAATCTGTTGATGCTTCTGGCTACGTTGCTGTGCGAATGGAGACTCGTCTGCAATCATGGCGTGAAGCTCGAGCATCCGTTGGGTCTGGGATTTAGGCGCAGAGGAAACGGGTCGACCAAGCGGAAGAAGTTCTTTCCGAAAGATTGGCTCACCTACGCGAGATCGATTTGTCCTTAGCCTCTGTTGATACCGAAATAGCTGAGCTTGAACAAAAACTTGCGGAGGAAAAACAACGAAGAGCTATTTTGGAAGTGACCAAGGCCGGGGAGAAGCATAGCAAAACCGTGATGTCCAGCAAAGTGGCGCTCTCGAAGGAAAGGCTAGCCAAAATGGAGGAAGAAGCTGCCCAACTCTTATCTGCTTCTGAGGATTCTTTCAAGGCAGAGCTACAGCGAGAGCTTGAACATACTTATGCCGAGGAATTAACCAAATTAGAGCAGCAAGTTGTTAGTCATAAGTTTGATGTAAAGTGACTGCAACTATTGTATCTGAACACTTGTTTTTATTAATGATACGCATATTTTGTTCAGTCTACTTTAATTCTTATTATGATTTCTCATTCTGTTCAGAATAATCGACCATAATACTTATAGGATTTTTGGCAAATCCTCAGTCATCAACGGATTTGACATGCCTTTACCGATTACCGTTTGAATCGGGCTAGCCTATGAATTATCTAGATCTGTTTCACAAGTAACGTTGTGCTAAAGGAATGAACTCCTTTAGACTCAATGCTACGAATTTGAATACGTAGACTTAGTCTTTTTCTTACGGTAAAAGACTAACCGGCAGCGTGTATTAGGCGCCGACTTATCTCTGATTAGGATTCGAGATAAAATTTCCCATGTGTGTGAGGCATGGATTATGGATCTATTAGAATATAGTATCTTTTCACGGGGCAAAGATGAACCCAACACTAAAAAGGAAGAATTTTATATTCTATCTTCAGTCCTTCTTTTAAAGGAGAAGTGAACCTGATACCAAAGAGGAAGAATTTTATATTCTATCCTTGGTCATAAAACAAAGTTAAAGTGGGATCTCCACTTTGAGATCTGTGAAATAAAACTAAGAGTGGGATCTCCACCCTAAGAATCGAGAGGATTCAGTTAACCCTAACTTTTATAGGATTGGTTATCTAATCCGCAAATAAGTCTTCTTGTTTATCAAGATGAAATTCAGACTCCAACCCTAACTTTTATAGGTTTGGCTGAAGGGAAAGGAGTGAAATGTTTTCATTTATCAAAAAGAATCCTGATTTTGACCACAATCATTTGACAGTTTTGACCAAAAAGGGATATTGAGATGATCCTAACTTTTATAGGTTTGGTCATTCAAGTGAAGTGAAGACCTTCCGTTTATCGAAAGGGAAGTCCGATTTGAAAGTGGGTCTCTTGTTCATTAGAAGAATCGAGAGAGGATTTTGGTTGTGGTCATAACTATAGGAAGGTTTGACCAAGTGGGAGGTTTGAGACGATCCTAACTGTAGGAAAGTTTGATCGCTCGATTTGTTGACCTCTCGTTCATTAGAAGAATCGAGAGGGGATTTTGGTTGTGGTCCTAACTGTAGGAAGGTTTGACCAAGTGGGTAGTGGGAGCACAAATCACAGTGGAGTTTGAACTGACTTGGCCCAAAGAACTTTGCTAGGCTCACCGTGAACTGATGTGATAGTGAGGGACGTTGAGAACTCTTTTGTGAGGGAAGATTGATCTTAAAGAGTAATCATATATCATCTCAACAAGGGAGTGATTGGAAAATTATAGTGGGAGTTCTCTATGAGCAGGCATGAACTGTTCAGATGACGGGTCCTTATTTGGAACAACCGGTTGATGTCGGGTTATCCTTAAGAATATCGTATATGATATTCTCCAGGAACTTCTCGTTTAATAATCTATTCTGAGCATACTAAGGATACTACTTCTTTAAGAACTTTCCATTTATTGGCATCATGATCTTATCACCATCTTTGGTGATTAGACGATATGCACCGTTTGAGTAGATTGTCTCTATTACAAACGGTCCTTCCCATTTAGGTTGGAATTTACCTTTTTTTATTGGAATTGAGTATCATATGATACCGGATGGTGAGAACCAAGTCTCCTTCCTTGAAGCTTTGTTGCTTGACTTTCTTGTCGAAAGAACGAGAGATTCTGGCTTGATAAAACTCAATTTGTTGTTGAGCTTCCAGGTGCTTTTCGTCTAACATCTCAAGTTCTTTGAGACGTTTCTGGTGTTGTTCTTCCGTCATCATCCCTGTTGCGAGAGCAATACGAAGGGATGGAATGAATCTCCAAAGGAAGAATAGCTTCACATCCATACACTAGTGAATACGGAGTGGCCCCGGTAGGCATACGGATGGTGGTATGATAGGCCAAAAGGGCTTCACCGAGTTTGTCATCCCAGTCTCGCTTATTAGTTTTCATGAGTTTTGATAAAATCTTTATGATTGTCTTGTTGAATGCCCCAGCTAATCCGTTTGCCGTAGGATTATATGCTGTTGAAGAGACGTCTTCAATTCTGAGTTTTTCGCAGAATTTAATAAAAGCGTTGCTCACGAACTGAGGGCCATTGTCGTGTATAATTCGTCTTGGAATACCATATTGATAGATGATGTGGTGTTTGATAAAATTGACGACATCGCTTGTCTTCACTTCTTTGAGTGGGACTGCTTCGGTCCATTTTGAGAAATAATCGGTGATCGTCAAAATGAAACGGTCACCTTTAACTGATGGTGGAAAGATAGGACCAACGATATCCATTCCCCAAGTCTTGAATGGCCATGAAGTAGCTGAGGAATGGAGGTGTTGCGAAGGTTGGTGCATGTAATTTGTGTGTATTTGACATGTATGTCACCGTCGAGCGTAGTCAACCGCGTCTTTGACCATGGTTGGCCAATAATATCCCATTCTTCTGAGTCGATCATAGAGCTTGGGACCAGATTGATGTGCACTACAGATTCCATCGTGAGCCTCTTTGAGAGCCTCTTCTTCCTCCCTGGTTGAGAGGCATCGGAGTAATAATCCATCATATGCGCGACGATATAATGTATGGGTTATTGAATTGTAATAGAATCTCGGTGCTCTTCTTCGAACCGAGTCTCTTTCTTTTACGTCTTATGGAAAATACCATGAACCACGTAGTCAATTATAGGAAATCTTTAGTCTCGAGGCTCGAGATCGATCCTCGATGTATATGCTTCCTTAACGTTAATGGTGCAATCCGGCACAAACAATTGGTGGGTTCTGATGGTAATGCATTGTTCAGAGTTAGGAGGTTGTGCCAGAGATATCGATAATGCTGCCAGCGCATCTGCGTATGCATTCTGGAGACGCGGAATGTACTCAATGAAGAATTGTTCGAATGAGCTTACCATTTCGATGGCTGCCTTGTGGTATGGTACCAAGTCTTCATTCCTGACTTCGTATTCCCCTCGGATTTGGTTGACTATTAGTTGAGAATCGCCAAAAGCCTCGAGATATTCAATCCCCAGCTCTTTGGAGAAACTAAGTCCGATAAGCAGTGCGTTGTATTCGGCCACATTGTTGGAACACTTTCCTATCAATGAGTAGGCTCGGGGTATCACATGTTTTTCTAGAGAAACTAGGACGACTCCAACTCCTGCGGAGATTCTAGAATTACCAGGAGCGCTTGCTGTATTGGTCGCTCGGGAAGCTCCATCGAAATATAGTTGCTATACCTGTTGATGACATGTAGTATTGACTTCGTGAGCTTCATCGGGCAAATCATCATACAACTCAGCTATATCTGCCATGGGGTTAGCTGCTAGAAGATCACAAATCGCTTGTCCTTTGACCGACTTCTGTTGTTTGAAGTGCAGATCGTATTGAGATAGGAGTAGGGCCCACTTTACTAGTCTCCAGTTCATAGAGGCTGGCTGTGTCATGAATACTCAGACCGGATTAACGTTGGAAATAACATAAATTGTTTGCCCTACTAAGTAATGTCGCATCTTTAGGATAGCGAATACTAAAGCGAGGCATTCTTTCTCAATCATTGGATACCGAGATTCAGCACCAACCAAAGTTCGACTCAGGTAATAGATGGCTTGTTCGTGACCGTTGTCATCGTCTTGTGCAAGTAAAGCACTTAACGAGTGGTTCATTGCTTTAATATAAATTAAGAACGGCTTACCTGACTTTGGTGCCACAAGAACGGGAGGATTCGCCAAATATGCTTTGATATCCTCGAATGCCTTTTGACAGGCATCATCCCAGATGAAGGATACACCTTTCTTGGTGAGTTTGGAAAATGACTGACATTTCCCAGATAGATTTGAGATGAACCAACGTATATAGGCTAGCCGTCCCTGCAATCCTTGGAGTTCCTTGAGATTTCACGGGGGCTGAAACTCATGTATTACTTTTACTTTGTCGGGGTCAATGCGGATACCCATCGTAATGATGACAAATCCTAAAAACTTACCGCTGGATATTCCAAGGAAAGACTTGGTGGGATTCATTTTCAATTGGTGAGTTCATATGAGGTCAAACATTGTCCTTAGATCCTTGATATGATCGTCTTTATTACGACTTTTCACCACCAAGTCGTCGACATAGCATTCAACAATTTTTCAGAGGTGCTCTTGGAAAATCTTAAACATTGCCCTTTGGTAAGTGGCACCTGCGTTCTTCAATCCAAAAGGTATGACTGTGTAGCAGAAAACACCGAGAGGTGTCCTGAATGCAGTATGTTTTTCGTCGTCCGGGTACATCTTGATTTGATTGTAGCCCGAAAACCCATCCATAAAGGACATTCTCTCAAACCCACATGTGTTATTGATAATAACATCTGTGATGGGGAGAGGGAAATCATCTTTTGGGCATGCATTATTCAAGTCTCTGAGGTCGATGCATATCCTTATTTTCCCATTTTTTTTGAGGACCGAAACAATATTCGCGAGCCAATCCGGATTTTGTTCTTCCCGGATAAAGCCAGAATCGATTAATTTTTTGCCTTTTTCTTCAATTGCTTCCATGATTTGCAGACGAAACTGTCTTTGCTGTTGTTTGATAGGTTTTGTATCCGATTTGATGTTAAGACGGTGGACTGCCACATCCGGATCAAGCCCTGGCATATCTTCATAATTCTAAGCAAAAAAATCTATGAATTCCCTAATGAGGGAGATTAACTCCTCTTTTTCATCCGGTGGAAGACTATCACTTACGAATATTAGCTTTGGATTCACTTCATCACCCATATTTACCTGGACCACTTTATCTTCGGTAGGAGGTTCTCTTTGCTCGAATCGGTCTCCATACTAAATATTCAGGTGATGAATCCATGGGTCCTCCCAAGTTGGCAATTGATCATCTTCTTGTATCGTAGAAGGATCAATTGTGGTCATATTCGGCATCATGCCTTTGAATATTTCTCCAAGGCTGACATCTGAATCCCAACTAGAAGAGTTGGATGAATATCCATCTTTATTTGCTAATTGGTCGATGACCTGCCAGCAACATTCGTCATCAGAGGTATAGCAGACCCCTTTTATAGCCATAATAGTTATCGGGTTTTCCTTTCGGTACATAGGCCATACGAGGTGGAACTCGTGGGCCTCGACCAAAACAAAGACCTTCTTCGAGCGCAAAATTGTATCCCCATTTTTTCATAAAATCACGCGCCTGTTGACTATATCTGGATAAATGAAGGCCAGATCTCTCATCATCTTTATCTTCCTTTGAAAAGAGATACGAAGGTGGATATACTTCCCCTTTGCCGAAAACTAACTCCTTTTCACCCCCTGTTTTAGCAGGAATGACAAAGGTTGTTCCAAATGAGTTCTGGAAGCACTTTTTCGTGAAGCAAAATGACTGAAGCGGCATGTGTACGTTGGGATTATCGTACAATCCCTGCATAACATTAGTCAAACACGGTAAGTACTCTAAATCATCATTTATTACTTCTTCGGCAAGTTGCCAATTACAACTACCGTCTGACGATTCACCATCGTCAAGACCGATTACAAAGGGTATAATGTCATTTAGTACAAAACCGCCATTGTAATCAAACCCAGCTTCGGTGTTGGCTTCTTCCCTACTATCCGTGCCTTGAGCCGATAATTCAGTATTGGATTCAGCACCGTAAAGGAGGGAGTCGGTAAAGTAGTTTTCCATTCCCTTAAACGGTTGCTTATCCTCGACCATCGTCTTGACTTCGTTATTGGCGTCTATATATTTTAGACATTGATGAAGAGTAGAGGGAACTATAAGATTACCATGGATCCATGGTCGACCCAATAGTAAATTATAAGAAGTTTTCGCATCGATTACGTAGCATGTAACTTCAGACTTTAAATCCCCAAGTTGGCATTTTATTCGGATTTTACCCAAAGGTCTGGATCCACTGGTATTGAACCCGTATATAATGGTACTTGTGGAAGACAGCTTGCTCGCTGGGACTCCGAGGTTGTACATAAACCGGAGTGGCATGATGCTAACAGCGGAACCCGGATCAACTTGGATCTGGTTAACAATGCTAGAGCCAATGTATCCGGTGAAATATAGAAGCCTATTATGCTTTGAATTCTTCACTTGCATGTCATCCTTAGTAAACGTAATATAAGGGAATTGTTTGGCTGATAAATTGCAAAGCCGAACTGATGATTCTGTTTCTTCGAGGACTAGCTTGGCTTGAGTAAGGAATGCATCAGAATCAGCTAACGCTTCTCGCAAGGCTTCTCTAGTGTCTTTGGAGAGGCGCAATAACTCATATAAAGTTATTCTCGCTGAGATGTTAGTGAGCTGAGCCATAACATCAAAGCAGTAAGGAGTATCTGAATTTCCCGATTTATCTCTCCCAATCGTATGATTGAACCATGACTGCTTTAGGTTATGAGCCTCCTGAGGTTGAGGTTCTTTCTCTTTTTGCTTATTAGCTGGTTTTTGTTGGTCTTTTCTAACTGGTGTAGGGGGAGTTATAACCACCCCCAGTTCGGCTAACGTTTTGGCATTCACGTCAGAGATTTCGGGGTATTTGTAATGATATTCATTCCCACCCCTAGTGACAAGAGCCTCTCGTTCATCTTCAGAAAGTGACAATGTTAGGATACCTTCATCATCTTTTTCAGGAATTGCTGTGGTGGGACAGCAAGCTTTGCCCTTACTTTTGGACTTCTTTTTAGATGAGGATCCTGCCCATTGCTCATCTTCGAGCAAGTCTGGGTGGACCCAAAGAATTTTACCGCTAGGAGTCACGTGTTGTACAAGTCCTTTCTGACATTGTCCGTAAGGATCATCGTTGACAGTCTTCACTTGTACTTTGGATACGGGCTCTGGCTGAAACCATGCCAGAGGGACAGAGCCAAATCTAATAGAAACCACATTCGCGCCCACCTTTTTTTCTTTAGGTTGCTTCGGAGTGATGATTCCAACATCGATCAAGGCCTGAATCTTGTCCTTGAGAGCATAGCACGTCTTCGTGGGATAATGGACCGTTCTGTGGAATGCACAATATCGTGAATCTGTAATTTTCATAGCTCCCTCATGATCAGTGATTGGAGGTAACTTAATTTTGTTGTTCTCCAGCAAATACTTGAAGATACTAGGGAACTCATCTTCCTTGAAGGAATATTCCTTTGGGAATTTTGGCTCAGAGTTTTTCTGTTGCCTTGGAGGCCGTTGTTGCCATTGAGGCGTTTGTTGCTTTGGCACTTGTTGTTACGGCTGCTGTTGGGGTTGTAATTCGAATGTCTGATTTGCATCCACTACGTTCACCTGCCCCTTCCCTTTACCACAGGGGGTAAAGTTCTGTTTCTTGGTATTGTTTGCTGGTTGCCCCCTTTTAGCCTTCTTCCTTTTGAGGAAGCATTCAGCCTACTCTCCTCGCACTTTCAACTCTTTCCACGTTTTAGATGGTGCAGTGCCCATAGCTTCTAATACATCTAAGGAAAGGTTATTGTGGCATGTTTGGAGGATGAATTCATTCGTGACCGGATCTCGGTAGTTCATTGCCTTATTCTGGAAGCGCTTAACAAAGTTCTCAACAAGCTCTCCATCTTTCTTTTTCTCTTCAAAGAGTGTTCTGATCGACACTTCAGTGTCATCATCAAAGAAATTAGCGAGAAACATGCTTTCCATATCATCCCAGCTATTGATACTTCCCGGTTTAAGATGGCGGTACTAATCAAAGGTAGCTGCACGAAGGGTTCTTACGAATGATCGTACCATCAGAGGTTCATTTTAAAAAATGATCCCCAGGTGGGACTTGAAATAAATCAAGTGTTGAGTAGGGGAACCCCTTCCATCAAACGGTGTGAAGTTAATCAAATTGAACTTTACTGGGTATGGAATTGAGTCCTATGACCTCGGGTAAGGACACGGAATACCAGTCTTTTTTACCTCTTGGGCAGACATCAAAGCATTGATTTTTCTTTCAAGGTCTTTCATCTTGAGGTCTTCGCCTGGATCATTCTTCTAGTGATTTTGGAGAGGGACATTGGCACCACCCCAACGTTAAGGACATCTTCAGTATTTTTATCCTCAAGTGGAACATCAACATTGATATTTTTCTCCACTTCTGAGTCGCTATCTATTTGATTGGTAGTTTGGCGATGACTAGATTCACCGTGTTGATTTGACAACTGTTGGAGTTGTTGGGTATGTAAGTCTTTAACCCGTTGCACAGCCATATCCATCTCAACTTTAAAGTCCTCTTTCTGCTTAGCCAAAGCTTCTTGAAGGAGTTGAGCCATCTGTTCAGTAGTGATCATGAATGATTCTCGAGTCCGTCCTGTGCACTACACGGTAGCATCTTAAGCGATCGCAGAGTTTGCATCTGACGCTTCATCGTCTAAGGAATGCCCTCTCTGAATTCTCCTATAATCTCTAGGCCTGATAGTCCCGGTTTATAGCTAAGTCAATCGCTAGGATATTTGTGGAAAAAGTTCGGGACTGAAACGTCACGTGGATTTTCTTTTGTCTATCATGTTAATCATGACTTCTGAGAATTCATGTTCTTGAACGGTCGGCTTCCTTTTACGGAAATGTCTCGACTTGCGTTTTAGCGTTTCTATAGAAAGTCTTTCAAATACTAAAATCCTTTGCGAGGCGGTCTTGGAGCAGTTACACTCTGATAATACCGCCTTGATATGTTTGATATATGGACAAAGAGAATTCATTTCTCGGGTATTTCTCTTTCGAGATCTATTCATACCCCTAGGCTGATAGTACAACTCGTCAATATGATTATTGGAGCAACCTATCTTGTGCTGGCATAATTCTCCTATTCTAACATCGTCGTCTTCTGACGAACATAGCTCTCTTTGAGGGTATAACGCACTGTCATCATTCTCAAGAGTCGCTCGTTTGAAACTGCGCCTTCATACACGTAAGGATCCAATTGGCTCTTGGATTTTAACTCGCAATTCGAGGAGAGTGGTTATCGGTACTTTCTCCATAGGAGGGATCTTTGACTTACTAGGGAGTCACGTACAACCCCAGTCCGATGAACCATACAGGGTTCATTTGCTTGCACTAGGTGTCCTTTAATTGGAGCATTGACCTGGTCCTTATGCAAAGGACCGAGACTATCCGTAATCTTCACTTTGAATCGGGACAAGTCCATGCTATTGTGAGGTTGTACCAAAGGTGATGAAGTCATCAGAATAGGAACAAGAGCTGTCGGAGACTCAAAAATGATCGTGGGAGACAAATTTACTGCAAACAGGGGATGACTGGCTTAGAGGTGGTGCGGGCCAGCGTTTGGTGGCTTGGCTTTGGCCGAGCCAGCATTTGGTGGCTCGGCCTTGGCCGAGCCAGCAACCAACCACTCGGTTTTTTTGGGCCTTGTTTTGGATTTCGGCCTCCAGATTTGACGTGGTTTTGACAGTTTATTGTCTACATCATTTGTTTGTAATTTCTTAGCTTCTTACACCAGAATTCTTAAGTGTGCAACTAAAACATGGCGTTTCTGGATCCGTTCTTTCAAGAGTTGAACGTGTCCTCTTAACAGGGACCCATTCATTCGTCTTTGATTTGAAACAGTCGCTCGCTTGCTGCCGTGGCGGTTGGCGTCTTCTAGACTTCAGATCCGCTTCATAGTGGATCCCATCAACTAGCTCGGAAGCTTTAGCCAACTGGCGTGTGAGGCGTTGACGTCGTCTTTGACGCGCTCTCTTTGATAAGGTCGGCACGTTTTCAGTAGTGGCCTCGGCTTTACAAGGTGTGTCTTAAGCCGCTGCGGGATGAGGATCTTGGTTTTGAACCTTCAGATCCAAGTGTCTCCGAATCTTCCTTGTGGAGTCTCTCCTATTCTTGCGAGGAGAAGATAATCTGGAAATGAGGACAAGTATTCCTCATACTTTGCCTGGTCGAACTCGTACTCGACCTCTTCGCTAATCGGGATGATGATCTTTGGTTGCGACATTACAACTTCGGGAGAGAAGCTGTTGGCTCCCACTGTGGTCGCCAGTTTGTTTTCGTCAAAAGTTGCTTTTTCCATTGCTTTCAAACCTGTTATATCGTTTATCGATTACAAGTTCAAACTAAAAGAAAAGTTGATCTTTTTATAAGATCTTCTTACAATGAAAAATAAGGATTCTAACTTTGTCAAACAAAACACAGCAATATTTTATCTCTCGCTGCTTTACGTGGGATCTTTACCTGTACTGGGGACGCGTTAGTCCATGGACCATCACAAATCAAACCCGATTGACAATATAACTACGCTTTTATTTCACAAAGAAAATAATTACGGAAGCGACAATCACAATCAAGCGAGATTGTGGCTCTTCTCGAGATTAAAACCAAGTTTAATCTGGAGGAAGGAAAGGGAAAGAATCATAAACCTTTCGAAAAACTTTCTTTATGAAAGTATTCGCCAAGATCTGATGATTCTCCTCTGAATTCGTGGTTAGCTAAAAAATTTGACAGCACCTCCCCTCTTCCAACTTTAGATCCTCCTAAAAGAAGACCCTAGGCTTCTATTTATAGGCTTTTGGAGACGTGTTTTTGGATAAGAACTAATGTTTAAACATTATTTGCAGTAATAACTGCTTAAACTCATTTAGGGATAGCCTCAAAATAGTTGGGGAGGTCCTGAGATGAAAGAATCCTTAAAAATCATCGAAATCCGTGTTTTGGGAGTCTTGGGAGTCAAAAAGAGTCGTGGTGGTTCGGGACTGTGCGAGTCACCATTTGGTGGCTCGGAACTGTACGAGTCACCATTTGGTGGCTCGCATGGGCGCGAGCCACCATTTGGTGGCTCGCATAGGTGCGAGTCACCATTTGGTGGCTTGCACTCATGTGAGTCACCATTTGGTGGCTCGCGCTTACGCAAGCCTCCGAGTGTGTTTTGTTCATCTTTTTGATACTTTAGCGATTCGTGACCCCTCAAGTTCGTTTGTTTTGCGTACGGTTCATCATTTCGCTGATTTGCACATTTTACTGATCCACTTCGTACACTTACTGGTGTTGGATAAATCCCCTTGACTCGGATAATAATGTTTATCGTCTTCTCGTTGTCTTGAACTGTATTTGGAAAGCTATAGGTAATTTTTAACGCCTACAGAGTTCATCTCTGCTAATCCCCCTTCTAGTTTTTAAAACATTTTAAAGGGTTTTTAACATGTTTATTAGAGCCAAATTGACTAGTTTATGAATAAAAGTCAATTCTTTTGTATTATACGTATAAAGACTAGGTCTTTCCATGTGAAAAGGTTTGAGAATGAATTTACAGAAGATATTTAAGATCTGAACATGATTTAAATGTTGTTTAATCTGATGAAAGATGATTTGTGCTTTGTTTCAAGTTATGTGCATGATTTAGGGTTTCGAATATGAATTTCATGTAATTTATCATTTTATATACATTGTGTTGCTCCTAGAAATTTTTATCTGCTATTTTCATGTTTTCATACAAGATTCATATCGTTTTAATCATGTTTGAATCACCTAAACATGGCGTGAACACAACACACACAACCAGATTGAGAAACTAGAATTTCAGCTCACGGTCGATCGCGTGTAGGACAGAGGCCTGCGTAGGCCCTGGAACCCATCGCGGTCGACCGCCGCATAATTGCGGTCGACCGCCAAGTGTATTTTTAGCCTGTGCATGCTTAAAATCGACTGTTGAGTTTTCGAGCAAGTCCCTCGACCTTGCACTATTATGATACGATGTTTATAAGTTGTTTAACATCTAAGATGTCAGTAAACACCAGATATGGACACATACATCGAGATATGTAATCATATGGTTAAAATATATTGTGTTAACATACTAAATATAAAAAGTATACAAATATTATATTTCCGGGATAGGGAGATGAAACCTATTTTCCCAGGGCGATTGAGTAAAAGTATTATAAAAGTATCGTCATATTATGTTTTCGGGATAGGGAGATGAAACCTATTTCCGCAGGGCGATTGAGTAAGAGTATTACAAAAATATCATCATATTATGTTTCCGGGATAGGGAGATGAAACCTATTGTCGCAGAGCGATTGAGTAAGAGTATTACAAGAGTATCGCTAATATATATAAGAGATGCACATTTGTAAGTAATATAAAGTATAATTTTGCTTCCATATTGAATAACCATAAGTAGGGTACTTTCTCTGAGACCGTGGTTTACATGACATGGTATGTGGTTGGCTTTTGTTTGGATGAGTTCCTTTTATGTCAAATCCGTCTACCCGAGTGTAGACTAGGATGAGATATTTGTTCTACAGGTTTGAGGTTTGGAGTATTATCTTTTTGTTTGTTGTTCATCATTCATAGAGTTTGAAATTAGTATTTAGAGAGTCACAATTTGAGACATGATATATACATGAGAGTTTTCTTGTTTGGATTATTTCGCTCGACATACTAACTCTCGTATTGTGGATTCCTAAATACTAATCTCCAGATAGATGTATATAAATGATTCTATATTTATGTACTCTCTATATTTTCTATACACTCCTACCCCTTCCTAGGGGTGTCCATCCGGGCCAGCCCGGCCAAGCCTGGGAAACTGGGCCCGGGAAACCGGGCTCGGGCCGAGCAAAACCGAAGCCCGGACCCGGGCTGAGTGGGCCGGGCTCCGGGCCGGTCCGGTTTTTTCCTATTTTTTTAATTTTTTTTAAATTAAAAAACAATAAATTATAAAATATACATAAAAATTATAGAAAATGACATAAATATTTTTTAATAACTTGATATGACATAAATTACAAGTACAAAAAATTTATAAAAATAAAAGATGATAAAAATAATTTCTTTATTAATAATGAGTAAATCCTTTATAATTATAAATTTATTTTGAAATTCATCGCATCACAATAGATGAGTAAATCCCAACTAGGTTGGCACCTACTCACCCATATTACTATCATTTACAACTTTTTTTAAAATAATTGATTATAAATTTAAAGCTAAGAAATAAAAATTACAATTTGATAAGTATTATCTAATCTTTATATCTATCTGCTAGTCCCAACTCTTCAAATTTATCTTTAATTATAACAATCCGGTCGATGCCTTGTGTTCACTTCTCGTACCTCCACCAATCTTGTAAGCACATCACCGCTTATACAGTATACGGATCTAAACATGTCCTGTGGTTGTCGATCAAACGTCCTGCTGTGCTGAAGGCGGATTCCGAAGCTACCATCAAGACCTACAGTGATAGTAAGTCACGAACCATGGTGGAAAGTATAGGATATGAAACTGATCCATATACTCTCCACTATTGCAAAATATCTAAAATATTTTCTTGACATTTAACTAAGGAAGTAGAAAAATATTCATCTAATTCAGAAACCTCTAATCCTGAACAAATTCCAGATCCACCAGTTAGTTCAGCTACCATTGCATACCTATCAAAACTTACATTTTTACCTCGACTTGTGCTCGAAGCAGAAGGCGCTGAAGCTGTAGACTGTTGTGCAGCTACACCATGTCTAGCTGCATACTCATCATATAATGTTTAAAAATAATTTCTAATATATAACTAATGAGATGTAGCAGTAAGGGTGGAACCATCATCTAAGTCTATAATCTGTCCACTATACAATGACTGTAACAAACTTCGAAGACCAATATCCTTCAAACATGGATCAATAAGAACCCCTAAACCAAAAATATGATAAATAGGCCTAAAATACTTATTAAATTTGCTCTCCATTTGAAAAATTATATTTCCAAAAATATCATCCATACGATATTTGGTAAATTTTTTTGAATATTTAAAATTTGTAAAGCATCTAAAGTAATAGTTGGATAATGACAACTAGATAATAACATAGTAGCATCATAAAAAACTTATAACATCTTATTTAATTTACATATAATTGTCCGTTCATCTTCACTTATTCCATAAGTGCTATCAGAGCTAGAACTAGAAGCATAAAAATTTATAAAATTATTTATAATTTCTTTATATTCTATTACTACACTTAAAATTGCATATGTGGAATTCCACCTATGGTCAAAATCTTTTGGAATTAGTTTAGGCTTATAATTTTTTCTTTTACAATATTGTTTCTATTTGCGGGAAAAATTATTTTCTCTGATCTCATTGTTTCCATTAGCAACTGTTTATCGGTTACAAGGGATCCGATCTTTTTATAAGATCCGGTTACAACAAAATCAAAGAAAAATCTAAAAAGATTACAACTTTCCTTTTCTAGAACAAATCACAAGATCCTGTTTTGTGGTCTCTTGCTTGTATGGGTTCTTTGCCTGCGCCGGGGTTAATCCGTGGACCACCGCGCGATCTTGATCCAGTCGGATCTACACGGTATGGCGGGTGTTACTTCACGAAGGAAATAACAGCCGGGGGGATTATTTCACCAAGGAAATAATAGCCCGAAGTAATCAAAATTGACCAAGAGAAATCGATACTCTTCTCGGGATCAAAAACCAAGTTTTGATCCGGAGGATAACCGTGTGGATCTCAGATCTGATCTCTCTCGAACTCCTGCCTTATTTGGTGTGGATGATCGCTAAGAACCAAATCTAAAAAGTCCGAGTCTTCAAAGCTTCAAGATTCCGAAGTTGAGCTCTCAATCCGGCAGAGTTTCCCCTCAAAAGTTTACCAAAAATCCAACCTTGAGCCTTCAACCTTTCAAAAGTCCAACCTCCTAAACAATGAGCCTAAGGGTCTATTTATATGCTCCTCAAACCAGATCTGGGCCCAGATCTGGTGGCTCGGCCCAGGTGGCTCGGCCACCTAGGTGGCTCAGCCACCGAGCCACCCAAAAGGTGGCTCGGCCGGCCACCTAGGTGGCTCGGCCACCGAGTCACCTTGGTGGCTCGGTTTTGGCCGAGCCACCAAGTGGTGGCTCGGCCACCGAGCCATCCAAAAGCGGCTCGGTTTTGGCCGAGCCCTCCAGGTGTTTGGTGTTTTGCCGTTTTCTGGTTTTGCGCTCGATTTGTTGATCTGGACTCTGATTTGGCAGTCCGGATCCTGATTTGGTGTTCGAGTTCGAGTCCGGATCCGATCTTAATTTGATCTTGATTCGTTCGAGTCCACTCCCGATCTTGATTGATGTGGTGGACTCTACGGTTGGATGACTCATTGATTCATCGACCCGTTAGCTTGATTGGGCACGCGATTGGAAGTATTCCGTTGTTTGCGTGCGGTTCGTTAACCTCGTCGCCTTGTTAATCCGCTTCGTCGTGCCTCACTTGGCTTCGGTTTTTTGGTCTAACGATCATGCTTGGATATATCGCCCGATGGTTCGTTAGTTTGTCGAATCACCGTGCCGAGCTGTGTTAAGGGACCTATAAGTAGTTTTATACACCTACAGATACCCCCTCCAAAGTATTTCAGCCTCATTCTTTCATAGAAGAGTCTGGAATACTTTTGATATGATTGTCCTAACCTTCAATCGGTGTAACAGGATCTTGGAATGGCTTCTATTCTTGATTCTTTCAATCCTCCAGGCTATTCGGTGCTTTGTCGAATGTCTGCAAGGGTTCCGGTGCGGTATTTATTGTCTGACCGTTGTCAGAATTTTGAACTTGAAGTCAATTCCTGATTTTCTGATCCTTAGCTCGTGTTTGCTGTTTCAACATAGAACCAACCATCGATTGTTAGCGTTGAGTCTTCATTTGCAACGCGTTGTCCGGCGTTTGAGCTTCATTGTGACGCGTTGTCCGGCGTTTGACATAGTTTATACCCGTACGTCTGCTGAAGTCTACACAGTTTAAGCTCTTAAGGAATTGGAGCGTGGCGGTCTCAAATTTGGGGCTGTAGGACCAACTATTACAGTTGTTTCGTCTGCATATATGGATCTTATCCTGAAGTTGTTGGATGCCCAAGTCACGAGACCAACTCATAAAGTTGATGCGTTAATGACTCACATTTATAGAATTTTTGACAAATTCTCAGCCATCAACGGGTTTGATGAGCCTTTACCGACTACCGTTTGAGTCGGGCTAGCATGCGGATTGTCTAAATCCGTTCCGCATGTAATGTTGTGCTAAGAGAGTGAATTCTCTGAGACTTTGTGCTATGACGTCGAATACATAGGCTTTACAATTTGTTACGGGAATAGGTTACCCGGCAACGCGTTTTAGGCGTTGACTTTAGGATTTTTGGCTAACCCCCAGCCTTCAACGGATTTGATTAGCCTTTATCGACTACCGTTTGAGTCGGGCTAGCATGTGGATTGTCTAAATCCGTTCCGTATGTGACGTTGTGCTAAGAGAGTGAATTCCCTTAGACTTGCTGCTACGACTTCGAATACATAGACTTTGCCATTGTTACGGGAATAGGCTACCCGGCAACGTGTATTAGACGCTGACTTATCCCTACTTAGGCTTCGGGATAAAGGTCCCCAGAATCAGGTTTTAGTGTCTTCTTGGACAGTAAAAGACTAACCTGGCGATGCGTATTAGGTGTCGGCATATCCTTTCTTAGGGTTCAAGATGAAATTCCCCATGCGTGTAAGGCATGGATTTTGGTGTTATTAATAACAACCTGCCACAATGTTGAATATGTGGGCGGGTGTTCTTTTTAACGGTTAAGAACTAACCGGCAGCGCGTGTTAGGTGCAGACTTATCCCTGCTTAGGTTTTAGGATATGATACCCCAGAATCGAACTCTGGTGTTTTTTTCTACGGAAAAAGATTAAACCGGCAGCGCGTGTTAGGCGCAGACTTATCCCTGCTTAGGATTCGGGATAAACTTCCTAGACTAAAATTCTGGTGTCTTCTTCAATCAGTGAAAGACTAAATCGGCAATGCGTGTTAGGCGTTGACTTATCCCTGCTTAGGATTCGGGATAAAATTCCCCGTGCGTATGACGCACGGATTTTACAAGTTTGAAAAAGTGGTGTCTTCTCTTGGGGCAAAGACGAACCCAATACGGGAGAGGAAGAATTTTATATTCTCTCCCAAAGCTGAAGAGGAAGAATTTTATATTCTATCTCCAGTTGGAAAGGAGACTCGAGGTGGGATCTCCACCCCCAAAATCCGGAAAGGTGAAACTAAGAGTGGGATCTCCACTCCGAGTATCGAAAAGATTCGGATAACCCTAACTGTCGGAAGGTTTGATTACCGAACTAAAGGTGAATTCCTCGTTTATCGAGAGTGAATTATAGTTTTGGTCCTAACTGTAGGAAGGTTTGACCAAGCGGGAGTTTGAGATGACCCTAACTATAGGAATGTTTGATCACTCGATTTGAAAGTGGACCTCTCGTTCATTGGAGGAATCGAGAGGGGATTTTGGTTGTGGTCCTAACTGTAGGAAGGTTTGACCAAGTGGGAGGTTTAAAACGATCCTAACTGTAAGAAGGTTTGATTGCTCAGGTTGAAAATAGACCTCTCGTTCATGAAAGGAATCGAGAGGGGAATCTGCCTTTGGCCCTAACTTTTATAGGTTTGACCAAGTAGACAGTGAGAGTGAGAGTATGAATTACAACGAGAGTGTTGACTCATACAAATCACAGTGGGGGTTTAGTTTATCATCTAATTTGTAATGATCAGGTTATCCCTAAGAAAATTACATGTAACATCCTTCCGGGAACTTCCCGTTACATGAATCATTCACTCCCAGCTTCTTCGCGAAACTGGGTTTATCATTGCATCTGGTTGTATGATCGGGTTATCCTTAAGAATATTACGTATAAAATTCTCCAGGAACTTCCCATCAACGGTAGGAAACAATTTAGACTCATATACCTATTGGAGTATCAGGAAGCAGTTTAACCTCTTATACCGGTCGGAGGATTGAGAAGTAGTTTATACTCATATACTCTTCGGAGTGTGGTGTTCTCAACTGGCTTACCCTAGCGTTATGACGCCGGCTTCAACCAAGGCCTGGATGCTATTCTTTAAAGTAAAGCAGGCCTTGGTGGGATGAAGGATCCTCCTGTGGTACGCACAGTACTTCGGATCCGCAGTATCGTCAGCTTCCTCCTGATTCGTGATCGGTGGCAGCTTGATCTTGTTATTTTCAAGGAGGGATTCGAAGATGGCTGGAACATCTTCGTCCTTGAAGGAGTACTCTTTTTGGAGCCTCTAATCCGAAGTCTTCTGCTGTCTCCGGGGCTGCTGTTGCTACGTTTGATTTGCATCAACAGTAGCTGCTGGTGCCTTGCCCTTACCATGGGAGGTGAAGTTCGAGTTCGGAGGATTAGTCATTGATTGGCTCCTCTTGGCCTTCTTCCTTCGGAGGAAGCGTTCGGCTTGTTCACCGCGCACCTTCAAGTCTTTCCAAGTGTTGGACGGTGCTGTCCCCATTGCTTTCAACACGTCCAATGCGAGATTGTTATGGCAAGTCTAGAGAATGAACTCCTCAGTGATCGGGTCCCGACAGTTCATCGCTTTGTTCCGGAACCTTTTGACGAATGTATCAACTAATTCCCCGACTTTCTATTTCTCGTCAAGCAATGACCCGATGGATATCTCGGTGTCGTCGTCGAAGAAGTCGGTGAGGAATTTAGTCTCCATGTCGTCCTAGCTATTCACACTTCTTGGCTTGAGGCGGCGATACCAATCGAAGGCGGCTCCATAAAGAGTGCTAACGAAGGACCGTACCATCAGAGGCTCATTACCAGAGATAACCCCTATGTGTGATTTGAAGTAAATCAAATGCTGAGTGGGTGAACCCTTCCCATCAAACGGCGTGAAGTTAATTAGATTGAACTTCGTCGGATACGAGATTGATTCCCATTCTCTTGGGTATGGACAAGGAATGCCCGTCTTCTTCATCTCTTGAGCGGAAATCAACATATTGATTTTGCTCTCGAGGTTTTTAATCTTCAAACTTTCACCTGTATTTTCGTTAGTACGATTCTGAGGTGGAAGTGTGGCGTTATGACTAGCATTCTCGATACCACCCCCTGCATTGATGGGAGGATTATTGGCATTATGAGCTTCATTCGCACCTGTGTCCTCATCTTCCTGATTAACCTGGTTACGACGACTTGGTTCGCCTTTCTGGTATGTCAGTGCTTGGATTTGTTGGTCATGTATTTCTCTCATATTCTGCATGGCCATCTGCATTTCGAACCTGAAGCTCTCCTGTTGTTTAGCCATGGCTTCTTCGAGCATCTTGGCCACTTGTTCCGCGCTTATCATAAGTGACTCGCGGGGTTGTCCCTCGCTGGATACTGTATTATCTGATGCGAACGCAGAGCAGGCATCCGATTCTTCATCTTCTGAAGGTAATCTTGTCTGAATCCTACCATAAGTTGCTCGTATGATGGCTCCAGACTGCAGACGGGTTACACGCCGGGGTACTTCCGGAATCGACTCGGGATTATCCTGTGTCGATGTCCCTTTGCTGGTCATATTAGTGGTGACCCTCGGAAATTCTCCATCTTCAACTACCCTTCTTCTTTGTCAGAAACGCCTAGGCCTTGGTTTTGGCATTTTGGTACTGAGCCTTTTGAAAATCGAAATTCTTTAGGGGACTGTCTTGATGCAGTTGCACTCAGACAATACTGCTCGAATGAGTTTAGAACAGGGGCACTGAGTTTCTAGTTTTCGAGGACTCCTTTTCCTGGTTTTACTCGTACCCCCAACACAATAACAACTCGTCGGCTTGAAGGTTGGAGTAACCTATCGTGTGTTGGCACGACTTCTCAGGTATAACGTTATCATCATCAGACGACAATGTTTCCTTCTGAGGGTGAACTACCTTCTTTGGGCTTTCAAGAGTCACGCGCCTCGAAACATGCCTTTGTGGGCGTGAGTTCTCAGCGAGCTCCTGGACTTCAATGCGCAAATTGGTGCGCGTTGCTGCCATGAGCTCCTTGTCATGTTGAGGGTGGCGGCGACTCCCAGCATGTTGAGTCGTTGGGGGCTTCTTTATCGGACCCAAACGTTCTTGAACTGGAGCTTTGCATCGCTCATTGGGAAGTGGACCGAGGCGCTCCAAAACTGACCTCCTTCTTCGGGATGGTCCTGCGGGATCTCCCGGAGCAGCTATGGGAATTATCGGCGATTTAGGTTGGTTCGCCGGAGGTTGAACTTTTGCTGAAGGCTGCAATGGTTGCTCTTTAGCCTGAATCGCCACTTCAGACTTCGGCCTCCATACTCGGCGGGTTGGTGGCGGCTTTTTGGCCACTTCCTTCTGTAGTCTTCTGCGGGCTTCTTGGACTAGAGCCCGTGCCTGCGCTGACAGTGCGCGGCGCTTGCGAATGCGCTCCTCAAGTGTCGAACGATTCCATTTGACACGGATCCATTCATTCGTTGGTGGCTTGGAGGAGCTGCCATTCATTGGTTGTTGAGGCTGTTTGCCTCTCCCGTTCTTCAGATCCGTGTTATAGCGGATTCCGTCAGTGGACTCCATTGCCTTTGTGAATTGCCGCGCAAGGCGTTGACGTCGCCTCTGGCGGGCTCTCTTTGAGAGAGTCACTACACCCTCAGCGACGGAGGAATTGGCGAGAACAGATTTGACCTGGTTGGAGGTCGGTGGAGCTTCACCCGATGCAACTTTGGCATCAATGGGGGTGAGATCTTCGTTGGTATTCTGTACTTCTTCATACCAACAGACTTTTCTCCTAGAGGAGAACTTCGGAGACTTCTTGGACTTGCGGGGGGAGGTGGATCCGGACGAGGATGATATATACTCCTCGAACTTTTGTTGGTCGAATTCATACTCGACCTCCTCCTCGATCGGGATTGAGATCCGCGGCTGCGATGCAACGATCTCGGCAGCGAGATTGGTGGCTCCCACTGTGGTCACCAGATTGTTCGTGGGAAATTTTTTTTCTCTGATCTCATTGTTTCCATTAGCAACTGTTTATCGGTTACAAGGGATCCGGTCTTTTTATAAGATCCGGTTACAACAAAATCAAAAAAAAAATCTAAAAAGATTACAACTTTCCTTTTCTAGAACAAATCACAAGATCCTGCTTTGCGGTCTCTTGCTTGTGTGGGTTCTTTGCCTGCGCCGGGGTTAATCCGTGGACCACCGCGCGATCTTGATCCGGTCGGATCTACACGGTATGAAGGGTGTTACTTCATGAAGGAAATAACAGCCGGAGGGATTATTTCACCAAGGAAATAATAGCCCGAAGTAATCAAAATCGACCAAGCAAAACCGATGCTCTTCTCGGGATCAAAAACTAAGTTTTGATCCGGAGGATAACCGTGTGGATCTCAGATCTGATCTCTCTCGAACTCCTACCTTATTTAGTGTGGATGATCACCTGGAACCAGATCTGAAAAGTCTGAGTCTTTAAAGCTTCAAGATTCCGAAGTTGAGCTCTCAATCCGACAGAGTTTTCCCTCAAAAGTTTACCAAAAATCCAACCTTGAGCCTTCAACCTTTCAAAAGTCCAACCTCCTAAACAATGAGCCTAGGGGTCTATTTATAGGCTCCTCAAACCAGATCTGGGCTCAAATCTGGGCCCAGATCTGGTGGCTCGACCCAGGTGGCTCGGCCACCTAGGTGGCTCAGCCACCGGGCCACCCAGCCACTGTGGTGGCTCACCGAGCCACCAAGTGGTGGCTCGGCCACCGAGCCACCCAAAAGCGGCTCGGTTTCGGCCGAGCCCTCCAGGTGTTTGGTGTTTTGCCGTTTTTTGGTTTTGCGCTCGATTTGTTGATCTGGACTCTGATTTGGCAGTCTGGATCCTGATTTGGTGTTCGAGTTCGAGTCCGGATCCGATCTTGATTTGATCTTGATTCGTTCGAGTCCGTTCCCGATCTTGATTGATGTGGTGGACTCTATGGTTGGATGACTCGTTGATTCATCGACCAGTTAGCTTGATTGGGCACACGATTGGAAGTATTCCGTTGTTTGCGTGCGCTTCATTAACCTCGTCGTCTTGTTAATCCGCTTCATCGCGCCTCACTTAGCTTCGGTGTTGTGGTCTAACGATCATGCTTGGATATATCGCCCGATGGTTCGTTGGTTTGTCGAATCATCGTGCCGAGCTGTGTTAAGGGACCTGTAAGCAGTTTTATACGCCTATAGTTTCCATCTTTTAATTCTCATTTCAGAAGCATTATGCATATTAGCAACTGTTCTAACCTTTTCTATCATGGGTTTAATTTTAGAAAATACACTTTGAATAATTAAATTTAAAATATGGCAGATACATCTAACATGAAAAGGGTCACCATGACATGGCAATGACAAAGTTGTTTTAATAAAATCAACAGCTATATTGTTATTACTTGCATTATTTAGTGAAAGAGAAAATATTCTTTGATTAATTTCAAGTTTTATAAGTTCTTCAATTATTAAATTTGCAATATTAATACCAGTGTGTGACTCTTCAATTGTAATAAAAGAAACAACTCTTTTAAACATTTGCTAATTTTTATCAATCCAGTGTGTTGTGATACATGAATAACCAGTTTGTACTCTAGATATCTAAATATCAGAAGTTAAAGAAAATTTACAGTTTAAATTTTTAAAATAAGAAATTATTTTTCCTTGTTCCTCTTGATAATATTTTAAAATATCACGTTGACAGGTTTGACGAGAAAATTTTGTAAATGCAGGATAAAAACCATCTCTAAACAAATCTTCAAATTTATCATCTTCTACTAATTTAAAAGGCAGGTTTTTAAGAACAATAAACCTGATTACGCATTTCCTAGCTCGGACAGCGTCATAATTCCAACTACCGAGGGTACCAGAAGAGGAGGATTAGGAAATCATAGATTGTCAGATATCACCTTGAAAATTATGGCCTTTGTTATATTTTTCTATATGGCGTTTGAGATGGTTGGTGCCGCTCTTATGATGAGGTAGGAAAACCTGGCCGCACAACGTACATTTTTCCTTCTGAGAGTTGATCCTATAGTGTTCATCCTTGGTGACGTCTATCTTCTTAAAAAAATTCCACACATCAGATCTCGGCCTTTTAGGAGCTCTTGGTGTAGTAGATTCGTTGCCATCAGATTCAGGATTAACACCGGTAGGAGGAGGAGTAGTTGTTATAGGAGGACTCATTTCTGGATCTGTAGGAGATAGGTGTTGCTCTTCATAATCAGATCCAGAAGCCATTTGATAGAAGTATTAGAAAATATAAGAGATTATAAGAGAGTACAATATTATATAAGAGAGTATTAGAGAGAAGTAGAAGAGTTTTGGTATGAGAAGAAAAAGTGAAAACCTCCCTCTATTTATAGAGGCAGCCCCCTAGGCAAATGACCAAAAAACCCTCATATTCTTGCCGTTTTTGACCGTTTTAAGGGGCAAATCGATCAAATGGCCAAATATGGCCATTTGGCCGGTCCGGACAAGACCGGGCCGGCCAAAATGATCAGTTTTTTTATCATTTTGGTCAAGCCGGGCCGAGCCATATCCGGCCAACGGTCACAAATTGTGACCATTGGCGCCAGGCCGGCCCGGGCCAGCCCGACCCGACCCTGTTATTTTTCCGCCAACGGTCACAAATTGTGACCATTGGCGCCGGGCCAAGCTGGGCCAGCCCGGCCCGGCTCGGTTTTTTCATCAACGGTCACCCCAGGGTGACCGTTGTTGCCTGGGCTGGGCCCAGACCCAGGCCGCCCGACCCAGCCCGGCGTCGGACCCGACAATGTTCCGGGCCGGGTGACTTTTCGTCGACCCGAGCCCGGGCCCAGACCCGGGTTTGGCTCGGGTTTTCGGGATGACCCCGGGCCCGGGCCGGGTTATGGCCCGACATGGCCCGGACCGCGGGCTTTTTAGACTCCACTACCCTTTCTCCTAGGGAGAGGTGGAGATATTCTCGCTATAGCGCTTTGACGCTCGTTGTTTTCCCCTCTTTTAGGCAGCGAGTCTAGCGCACGGAGAGTCGCAGGCTGATGAGACTTCTTCATAGATTCCATCTAGCTATTTACTATTTTAGAGTTATTCAGAACTCCACAGTTAGTTGATTATTTTCAGACTCTAGCTTTGTATTACATTTTGTAGAGGCTGAGAGCCGTAGTGATACTTTATTTGACTCATTGTATTTGAGGTTTATTTCAGACTCAGAGATATTTCTATTCTATTTCAGTTGGGCTTATTGATGAGTATTGTCTTATTGCTTCTGTGTATGCTTGGCTTATTCTATTTCTTTATTTGCCTGTCGGTATTTTCATCTATTTGTTGTTTTCACTAGAGAGATAGTGACTGTGATGGTGAAACAGGTCATAGCATGATGTTTGGTACTTGATAGGTTTAACAATCCGGGTTTCTCCTTGGACTACAGCCTCGCGTGAAACCTAGGGTGTCACATAGAAGGACCAAACCTAGGCCTTTTTGATCTAGACATGATTTAAGTTCAAAATTGAAAGGATCAAGTGAAGAAGACTTACCAAACTGTTGAAACCCTAGTTGATGTTAGTAGTCGGCTAATTGCAGTCGTAGTCAACTACTCTACTAAGTACTCAAAAACTCAGAAAAACAAGGAATTTGAGAGAAATTTGAGAAAAAATTAAAGGAATGAAGATGCCATAACCTTGTGAATGGATAAACTGATGAGGGAGAGGGGTTTGCTACCGGTTTTGGGAATGTGAGGGAGTGGTAGTTATTGATTTAGGGTAGTTTCTCTTATGTAAATAATCTATGGCTAGGATTAAATCAAAATTTTAAGTGTATGGTTGAGATTTGATCTAAATAGAGGTAGATTTAAGGCTAGGATTGATCTGGTAAATAATGAATGGTTGAGATCTATTTGACTTAAGTTTAATGGGTATTGGGTTTTGGGTTTGATTGGTAAAGGATCCAATATGTTAAAACTGGTGAATGTGAAACTTGCCAGTTTATGTAGTCGACTATATTGTAATCTAGTCGACTACACTGTAATGACAGAAAGCTGTTTATCTGTTTTTACTTCTAATTAGTCGACTACTCCTCCTATTAGTCAGCTACTAAGAAATCAATAGAATGTGATATATGCAATGTTTGTGCATGTAGTCAACTACTAACATAATTAGTCGACTATTAAGACTATGTATGCATATGTATTGATTTTAAAACTTAGTTTAAATCTTCAATTGAATATATACCTAATTCTCTTCTTAAATTAACATATATTTCTTTTTTAATGGTTTTGTTAGAATATCTGCAACTTGTTTATTAGTTAAAATAAAATCTAAAGAAATATCACCTTTAAGCACATGATCACATAAAAAATAATGTCTAATATTAATATGTTTTGGACGTGAATGTTGAATAGGATTTTTAGATAAATTAATGAAACTAGTATTATCACACATTATGGAGGATGTGGGACAAACTATATCATAATCGGATAATGTTTGTTTCATCCATAGAACTTGAGCACATGTAAAACTTACAGCAATATATTCTGCTTCAGTTGTTGATAAAGATATTGAACTTTGTTTTTTACTAAACCAAGATATAAGTGAATGTCCTAAAAAGTGACATGTACCACTTGTAATTTTCCTATCGGATTTGCACCCGGCAAAATCAACATCACTATATGATATTAAATCAAATATGCTACTCTTAGGAGAAAATAAACCATAATCTGTAGTATCTTTAAGATATCTAAAAATTCTTTTCACAACTTTAAGATGTGACTCTTTAGTATTTGATTGAAATCTTACACATAAGCAAACACTAAACATATTATCGGGGTCTACTAGCATTAATGTAATGAAGTGATCCAATCATACCTCGATATAGCTTTTGATCAACATTCATACAATTTTTATCTTCGTCAAGTGATGTATTTATACTCATTAGTGTTGGTTTGCTAGTAGTGTTGTCCAATCCAAATCGTTTGAGTAATTCTTTAGCATTTTTGCTTTGGTTAATGAAAATTCCTTCCTTTAATTGTTTGATTTGAAGTCCAAGGAAGAAGTTGAGTTCACCCATGTGACTCATTTCAAATTCATCGTGCATTGTCTTAGCAAACTCTTGACAAAGATCATTATTAGTATATCCAAATATAATATCATCTATATATATTTGAATTAATAATATATCTTTATTTATTTTCTTAATAAATAGTGTAGAATCAACTTTTCTAATTTCAAATTCGGAAGTTAAAAGAAAGTTCTTTAGTCTATCATACCAAGCACGAAGTACTTGTTTAAGACCATATAAAGCTTTCTTAAGTTTGAAAACATAGTTTGGAAAACTTTCATGTTCAAATCCGGGAGGTTGTTCTACAAAAACTTTTTTAATAAAATTATTTAAAAATGCACTTTTAACATCCATTTGATATAATTTACAATTCATAAAACATTCAAATGTAAGTAAAATTCTTATAAATTCTAAACGAGCAACTGATGCATATGTTTCATCATAATCAATACATTCTTTTTGATTATAACATTGGGCAACCAATCTGACTTTCTTTCTAATAACTTGTCCAGATTCATCTAATTTATTTCAAAATATCCATTTGGTTCTTATAATGGATTTATCTTGAGGTCTAGGTACAAGATCTCTAACGTTATTTCTTGTAAATTGGTTGAGTTCCTCTTACATAGCAATTATCCAAAAATCATCTTTACATACTTCTTTTATATTTTTAGGTTCCATTTTTAAAACAAATGTAGCATGTGTAAATAAGTTTAATTGTGATCTAGTTTGTACACCATGAGAAATATCACTTATGATCAATTCACGTGAATGATTTCAAACTTCTACATATGCTCTAGGTAAAACAATAGTATCATTAGTATTATCATCAACAATAGGAAGTGATTGATTAACAAAATCATCATCATCATCATGATTATTATCATTATTATTAGAATTTGAATTAGATTCATCAAAAGAAACATGCAAGGATTCTTCTATTGTAGAAGTCTTTTTATTAAAAAATCTATAAGCTTTACTATGCATAGGATTACCTACAAAAATACCTTCATCTGATTTATCTAAGTTTTCTTTTGTATTTAATATATAGCATTTACATCCAAATACTTTAAAATAAGAAACTTTAGGAATGCGATTGTAAAATAATTCAAAACTTATTTTATTTAAAATAGGACTTAATAAAATTCTATTTAAAACATAACATGTAGTATTAATTACTTCTGCCTAAAAATATTTTAGTAGACTCAACTAACATTGTTCTAGCACATTCTTGTAAAGTTTTATTTTTTTTCTTTCAACAACTCTATTTTGTTATAGAGTGTAAAGAAATCAAAATTCATGTGAAATACCATTTTATTATAAAAATCAGAAAATAATTTATTTTCAATTTCACCACCATGATCACTTCTAATAGTGATAATAGTAGTGGATTTTTGATTTTGTATTTTTTTACAAAATGTAGAAAACTCATCAAAAGCATTATTTTTATGTTTTAAAAAAAATAACCCATGTATATCTTGAATAATCATCAATAATGACAAATGCATATCTACTTCCATTTAAAGATGTAATTCTAGAAGGACCAAATAAATCTATATGTAATAATTCTAATGGTCTACTTGTAGAAACAACACCTTTAGATTTGAAAGAAGATTTATGCATTTTTTCTTGTTTGTATGCGTCACAAAAATGATTTTTCTTATTTATAACTTCATGTAAGCATTTACTAAATTAGTTTTAGGAATATGTGAAATACTTTTTAAGAGAAAAACTTATGTCAACTTAAGTGGACGTCCACTAAGTTTCTTAGTCATTGATGATCACTTGATTGAACTACATTGTGGATGATCCGCTCCGTTGAACTTGATCTACATATTCTAAAACCCTAACACACCAAATTTGGGATGAACCCATCGTGGTTTGACCCTTCATCCACTCGTATCAATTTTAACGGTTTCGAATGAATAGAACTTTTTACATGGCTCGACGGAGGGTCAAACCACAACGGGTTCACCCCAAATTTGGTGTATTAGGGTTTTAGAATATGTAGATCAAGTTTAATGGAGCGGATCATCCACAATATAGTTCAATCAAGTGATCATCAATGACTAAGAAACTTAGTGGACATCCACTTAAGTTGACATAAGTTTTTCTCTACTTTTTAAATTAACATGTCCACATCTTCTACGCCATAATAACGAATCATTTAAAGATGCAACTAAACAATGATCATTTGTATAAAAATTCATGAATAAAAAATATATATTTTTCTTTCTAAAACCTTTAAACAAGATATTTGTTAAATCATGATCATATATAAGACATGAATCTTTTTCAAATATGATTTTAAAATTCTTATCACATTGTTGACTTATACTTAGAAGATTATATTTTAAACCATCTACTAATAAAACATTATCTATTAGAGGTTTGTTAATGTTACATACTGTTCCTATACCTATTACTTGACCTTTGTTATTGTCTCCAAATGTAACTGTCCCTTTTTGTATTTAATTGAAGACAACATTTGAGAGTTTTTGGTCATGTGTTTGGAACATCCACTATCTAGTATCCACTTTTCTTTTTGCGCTACTTGAAAAATAGACAATTAAGCATTGGTACTATTTTATGTTGGGTCCATTGGATTAGTACTTAGGATACCAAGTCCACTTGGAATTTGGTTTCCCTTTGTTGACATGAATATAATTATTTGAATTGCATATCTGTTTTTTTAAAATTTGAAATATAAATATTTCTTTCATGCATACTAACATTTTTAGGCACACAAATGAATATAGATAAAACATGATTATTTTTAGCATGTATATTCCTTGTTAATGGTGCATGAAAATTTTTAACATTGTTATTCATAGAAGACGATGTATGATTTGTACTAGAAACATTTTTATACTTCTTATGAACATATCCTAAACCAAATTTTTTACTAGAAGACTTTTGAAAAGATACCAAATTATTGAAGTCTTATTTTCCTTCATTAAACTTGTTTACATTTAAGAATAACTCTTCATATTTAAGTTTAAGTGAAGCCATATTCTTATCTAAATCTGAAGTTTTATTTTTCATAATGTTACATTCAGATTTAAGATAGACATTATTTTTAGTTAATAACCTATTTTCAAAAAATAATTTGTCATTTAATTCCTTTAATTCTTCAATTTGTGAAGAATTTGAGGAAACTAATTCTAAGTTCAATCTATCATTTTCATTTTTTAATATCTTATAATTAGCATTTAAACCCTTAAACTTAATATAAAGTTCATTAAAATCATCTAAAAGTTCTTCATTGTCTAAAGAATCATTTACTTCATCTTGTGCCATGAAGCACATGTGAGTGGATTCTTCTCTTTCTTCTTCTTCTTCGGCTATAGCCTTCTTCTTCTTCTTCTTCTTCTTCTTCTTAAATCATCACTATCATCCCAAGTCACAGCTATAGTCTTCTTCTTCTTCTTGAAGTTGTTGAAATTGTTAGAATTTGTGGACTTTGACTTTGACTTCAGTAGAGGACAATCCTTCTTTATGTGACCTGACTTATTACAATTGAAACACAAAGAAGAGTCATTAGTATTCTTAAATTTATTTGATTTTAACTTACCTTTCTTAAGAAATCATTTGAATTTCTTAGTAATCATTGCAATATCCTCATCATCTTCGTCTGTTTCATTGGTGCCAGAGGATGCATTGAAGGCAAGTATCTTCTTCTTCTTTGGTTCGTCATCCTTCTTTCTATTTTTAATTTGAACTTCATATGATATCAAATTTCTAATAAGATTTTATACGGTGAGAGTTGATGAATCGTTGGCTTCTTCAATTGCTGTAGTTTTCTTCTCCCATTCTGGAGTTAGTGCTCTTAGGATTTTTCTTACTATCTCAACTTGAGTATATTCTTTGCCATGTCCAATCAAGGAGTTAGTAATATCTGTAAACCTTGTGAACATCTTAGTGATGGATTCATTCTCTTTTATCTTAAATAGTTTAAACCTGTGAACAAGAACAAAAATTTTTATTTCTTTAACTTTGTTAGTTCCTTCATGTGTTACCTCAAGAGTGTGCAAAATTTGATGTGCTGATGTAGAGGCATACACTCGATTGAATTCATTCTTATCTAAGGCACATACGAGTGCATTCATCGCCTTAGAGTCCAGATTTACATTTGTCCTTTGAACAACCGTCCATTCGGTGTAAGGAGTGATAGGCTTTGTAAATTCTGTCTCTATAATGTTTCATAGATTGTAGACAAGATATTAGAGGTATATCTTCATCCGACACTTCCAATAGTTGTAGTTTGTGCCATCAAAGAGTGGTGGTCTCTGTGTGGAATGTCCCTCTTTGAGTTGTGATGTATTTATTGTACTTGATGATACCATCCTTCAACTTGCTCTGATACCAATTGTAGGATCTGATCTAATACACACTAAAACACTAGGGGGTGAATAGTATTCTATTTTAAAAAATTATACAAAGTAGATTATAATTGTAAGAAAGATAGCAACAATCACAGAAATTTATAATCACAAACACAAGCTTTTATACTGGTTCCACCTCCCCGGTGTACATCTAATCCCCAAGCAAATCCTTCTTGAGAGTTCCACTATAATTTTGAAAACTATTACACCCCCTCTAGTGTACATCCAGTCCACAAGCAAATCCCACTTGAGAGTCCCTAAGCAAGTCCCGCTTGAGAGTTCCACTAGGATTTTGAACACTATTCACCCCTCTCTAGTGTTTTATTTTAAAAAATTATGTAAAGTAGATTATAAATTGTAAGAAAGATAGCAACAATCATAGAAATTTATAATCACAAACACAAGCTTTTATACTGGTTCCACCTCCCCAGTGTACATCCAGTCCCCAAGCAAATCTCGCTTAAGAGTTTCACTATGATTTTGAAAACTATTACAAAATTGAAAAGCAAACCTGAACAATTTGCAAGACCATGCAAATTACACACAATCTCTTCACCAAGAGATCACAACTCTCATACCCGAAAGAGATTTTCTTGAATCAACAACACAATTCCTATAAGCCTTGATTATGTAGTGATGTGTAGCAGTGGCTTTAGGAACTTTTTAATCTCTGAAAAATACCTTAATACTTTGTATATGTAATGAAGATCAAAGGCTATTTCAGATTTTAGTTTTCTCAACACTTAGGTAAAAATCTAAAATTTTAAAACTCTTGAGAATGCATAATTTAAAGCTTATAGATAGGAATGAATGATGCAATTTTCTGAACTTTTAACCTATTTATAGCCCTTGAAAAGACAAATTTTAAAGCTAATTAATGGATCAAAAACGGCTACAAATAGTCACAAATTCAAACTTGAAATGACAAAAAAACTATCTCTGTAGTCGACTATAACTCCTAGTAGTCAACTACACTGAGTTCAAACAGACTCTGCGAAGTCAGGATTTTTCTTAGGAGTCGACTACACTGGTTATTAGTCGACTACTCTGTAAACACAGAAAGTCTGGAATGCATATTCAACTTTTATTAGTCGACTATACTGTCTAGTAGTCGACTACACTGTAACTTGACAAAAACTTGAAAATTGAATTTAACCTTAGTAGTCGACTACACTGTATTTTTACAGAAACTTAAAAATCTGTCTAAGTCATGAGTAGTCGACTACACTGTATATTAATCGACTACACTGTTATTTGAAAGAAACTTAAAATTAAGTCTAAGGCATGAGTAGTCGACTACTATTGTATATAGTCGACTACACTATCAAATAATAGAAATTTAATATTTCAAATAGTGTACATGTAGTCGACTACAAATCTTATTGGTCGACTACTAAGAGGTAAAAATGATATGAATGAAGTATTTTGAGACTTATTCTTTAATTATAAACTCTAATGGTTAACATAGGGGATTTGTTAACCAACACACTAAGCATGTGTTAGTGTGTTCTAAACACTATGTGTGTGTATGTATTGTGAGTGATCAAGGCTTGTACAATAATTCAAAGTAAAGAAAATGTAAAATTTATATTGTATATGTTTAAGCACTTCATCTTTTTTACTTCATATGCCTTGAGCTCATCTTGCACTATTGTTCACATATCTTGAGCTTATTTGAAGTTGATATCTGCATTGATATGTTAGTGCACAATAATACACATAGTGAATAAATTGTTATCATCAAAATATAGCACAGGGATAATATCCAACACTCATATATATATACCATATGTCTCAAATTGTAGATACCTAACTATTAACAACGAACTAAAGATAAACAATCTAAAGAAAATAAATAATTAAAAACCCACAACACGAGATTGGTACGTTGAGTGAAATAATTCAAATTAGGAAACCCTCATATATATACCATGTGTCTCAAATTGTGAATCACTAATCATTGATCCCAACTAAGAAGTAAAGAGAAGCAATACATAGAAGTAAAACAACAACTCCAACCCTCACACATGGTGAGCTATATCAAAATTCAGACTACCCTCGGGTAGTTGGCACAAACATAAGAAATATCATCCAGCATAATCATTCCTTGAAAACAGACCATATCTGTCAAACATAAAATCATACCCTACTCTTGGGTAACTAGCATGAGAGCAAACTACAACTGTATATGTATATATATCTCTATCAAATAACGATACACTTGTAAGGTTCTCACATTCAAATATGGATTTATCATCCTTACTCAATCATTCTACGACATTAGGTTTTATCTCACTATTTCGGTTATGCATCCATATGACCGTACAATGGAGTGTAGGTATATCCGCCCTACCTAGAAACTACTGAGGTTTTATCTTTGAGTATAAGTACCGTCGAGGTCTCATTACGGGGGAAACAACCAAATACTCCTAGTGTGGTACAACTGAGGTCTCATTACGGAATAAACAACCACACTGAGCATCCACAACTGATGAGCTATATGTTATCGTATGTTATTCCAACATTTATTCACTTAACATATGTTAAGCATCTCAACTACTTGTGTAGACTTAAACAAAACGTCTATTCAAACATTCACACACGTCTCGATGTTCGGATCCAAAACTCGTGTTCACAATCACCTCATGTGTAGAATAATCAACAAACAAAATATTACACACACACACACACACACACACACACACACACACACACACACACACACACACACAGAACTATATACATATATATATATATATATATTTCAAGCTAATTGGACAACACTTATCATAATCCCCTTCGAGGTACTCATATGTGTGCTACGACACTATACGTGCGTACTCAAGGCTATACGTGAATTATCATGCGGCTCACATCCTGCAATCATATCCAAAATGCAAGCAACTAATACTCAGGAAACTCATAAGAGGCAAATTGGTCGACCGGACCAGGAATGTGCACAAAGTACACAAACAGAGGTTTGTCAGTCAATCGCCCCTAAGGTGCCATCTGACCGACTAGAGAAAAATATGTTTTTCTTAGGTTTTTAGGTTTTGTCGATTTGTGATATCGTAACTTGTTCAAAAACAAAACTTTCTTATTACAAAACATATAATAACACTTAAACTTTGATAATTACTTACAGAAATTATCTCGAACATAATTCAAACTCTTGTGTTAGTCTAATTAAGGTTTTTCAACCTAATTAACCAAATTCTTCAATTTAAAGCATGAACTTTTAACATAATAAACATAAGCATGATTGTCAAATAACTTAGAAAAGATATACATTCTTTTAATCATGTTTTTAACACTTAGGTATCACAGACCTAGGGGTTTCTCATCTTTAATCCACATGTAAACTCAATTAAATATCAATTTAGGGTTTAAACATGATTAGAATATGATTAACAAGTTAAAAAATATTAAAGAACCCTAATGATCATGATCATAAAACCATCATAAACAACGAGAAAACCATGTAGATCTAATCACAAAATCTAATATTTTTTCATATTAGATTAAGATCTAAGCATCATATTAAACATATTACTTCATAAAATCATATTTTAAACTATGAGTAAGGTTTGTATGCAGATGATCTTGCCTGAAACATCATGTTGAACTCCTAGACATGTGCACAAGACTTCTCCTCTACCAAACATCACAATTCCTCACATTTTCTTCGACAAACACCCCGAGATCTCTCCCAAAACTCACAATTAGGGTTAGGGTTTGAGGAGGAAGGTGGCTGGTGTTAATCTCATGTGAAAGAGGGTTAAAAGAGCTTTAAAATGAGTATATATAGTTAGGTATACTCCTGGGTTCGATATAAATAAAACCATCCCAAAACAGAAACAAATCTGGTGTCTGCACGCCCTGCAGTCGACCGGAACCATGTCGGCGGTCAACCGGACAGAAGTTTGGCCTGAACGTAGGTTGGGGTTCGGTATTTTGGTCGTAACTTTCTTATCCGCCCTCAGAATGAGGTGATCTAAGATTTTTGGAAATCTATTGAAGAGACCTACAACGTTTGTCCTTTGCATTTTTCCAAATTCAAATTACATCTATATGTAAAATATATAAACTCTTAACTGGTTATTTTTCCATATTTCTCTTCGTGCATGTTTTGTGCATTCGTAGTCATATATTCACAAATATATATTGAATTGATCTCAAATCAATTTCTATCATACTCAAACTTCAAAATATGTTATTTTTCACCGTATAACATATTTATTATTATTTATCATAAAAAAATTTACATTTTTGGGGTTTTACATTCTTCCCCCCTCAGAAGAATTTCGTCCCTGAAATTTCACATTTGTGTCTTAGAGATTAATAATACCAGAAAAGTATGTTGAGGGGATAATCTAGACAAGGAAACCCTCACATACACATGTTGTACCATTAATCTCCAAATATGAAACATAGCAACATCTACACTTAACAATATAGAATGCAAATACTCTCACTTAACCACTAATTAAGTGGAACTAGTACGTCGGGCGAAAAATCCAAATAAGGAACCTCCCATATATACTATATGTTCCGAATAATTAGGAGCTGAGTGTTAATACCTCCATTCTGGCGTTAAAAATAAATATGACCATATAGATAATCATGAACACCAATCAGAATCAATCAATTTACCTACTCAAACAGGTGCAGATAGTCGTGACGTATATCCACTTCATGCTTCTAAGAAACCTCTTTAGCTCCTTTCCAGTTCCATTAAACCTTAACTAACGGTATCAGTTTGTTTCTAAGCTTCTCGTCCTCCTTAGCAAGAAGGCAAACATGAACCTCTATCGTAGACAAATCTGTCTGAATCTCAAATTCTGGTGCATCATTCACCTTGTGCTACTCCTCGTCATGCAAACACTTCTTAAGCATCGAAACGTGAAAGATATCGTGTCTACTCGACATTAGTCTTGGAAGATCTAGCCAATATGAAATGACTCCAAAACGTTCAACTATCATGAACGGACCAATATACATCAGAGTAAACCTTTCCCATCTACCAAATCGCTAAACTCTTTTCATCGGCGATATTTCAGTAAGGCATAGTTCCCCATCTGGAACCCTAATGATCATCACCTCCAATCTGCGTAACTTTTCTGACGACTATGCACTGCAAGAATGCGCTCTAGAATCTCTGCTACCTCCTCTATAGTTTGTCTAATAATCTTTTGGTCCAAGCAAAACACTGTCATCTGATTCTACCCAACAATTATGCGATCTACAAGGCCTCTCTTATCGGTCTCATACGGTGCCATGCTAATATTTCATGATAACTGATGTAATAAGTAAACCCAATCGATGGAATATGGTCCTTCTAATTGTCCCTAAAAATCTATAGTACATACTCGCGACATGTCCTCTAACACTTGATTAATTTTCTCTATTGGTTCATCTATCTGCGGGTGAAAACACTAGAATACCATAACTAGCTACCGAACAAATCCTGAAAGCTCCTCCAAAAATATCTTTTTAGATCCCTGTACTTTTTTGTTGTACCTAGATGCACTGTGTACCTGGTATGATGCCCTCAACTTTCGTGAAATACAAGCCAATACTCTCTAGATTTGTATCAAAACACCTCCTAGACCCGCTAACTAGACATTTGTGTAGACGTAAAAGTCTTATCACTACTCGGAATAACCAATACTAGCATTGTCCTAAAAAAATCTTTCCTCGGATATTCAAAACTCATATTTGCTAAACTTAACGTATAACTGATGCTGTCACAATGTTCGTAATGCCGAGCAAAAATGCTACTAATGCTCTACCTCTAATCACGAATAGATAAGAATGTTGTCGATAAAATGATCACGAACTGGTCTAATATGGACGAAAAACCCGGTTCACCAAATCCAAGAATAACTCGGGTGCATTAGTTAGCCCAAATGGCATGTCAAGAAACTCGAAAGACCCATATCGAGTCAGAAAGTAGTTTTAGGAATATCCATTTTCTGTATGCATAACTAAAAATAACAAGAATGAAGATCAATCTTCGAGAAATGCTACGCTCCCCATAGCTGGTCGAACAAGTCATAAATTCTTGATAGTGAATACTTGATCTGGGAAGTGACCTTGTTCAACTAAAGATAATCAATACACAATTGCATGCTACCATCCTTCTTCTCCTTGAAGAGGACAGGTGCTGCTATGAAAAAAAGACTCCGATGAATAAAACTCTGAGATAACAACTCATTTAGCTGAGTCTGTAGCTCACTCATCTCAGTAGGTGCCATATGATAGGGTGCTCGGGATATCGGTACTGTGCTCTACTGCTACCCGATGTAGGACTCAACCTCTCTCACTGGAGGTAAATCTAGGTATGTTCTGAAAGACCTCCTGATAATCTGAGATAACTCTAGTCTCACACAAATCAACACTCCGATCCCTTTGCATCACCTCCTCGAGGTATACCAAAAATAATTTCGAATATTGGTCACCCTATGAGGTTGTTACTATTTATACAAACCCAACGAATGTTCACAAGCTAACTATTTTAGTAAAACAGTCGATAATGACAGGGTATGATGATAACCAATTCATATCAAGAATGACGTCGAAATCTGACATCCGCAATATGATCAACTTAATGATGGACTCAGACTCATCTAGTCTGATAATACATTTCCTACAGATAATCTCTAATAGGGACACCTCCCTTAGAGGAGTAGAGATAATATCTAAGAGATGTGCTACAAGCTGAAGCCTATCCATGAAAGCATGAAAGATAAAAGAATGAAAAATTCCTAAATCAAACAGGTTCTGAGCTGGAACGGAAATCACGAAGAAAACTTTGTTCGTACCATAATCACACAGTACGATCGAATAAACTCTACCGGTGGCTGGCGGCTTATGTACTGCCGGCGGTGGAACATATAAGATTGTCTGTCCCTCAGGAATATCCTAGATGGCATGAATCTGGCCTACTGGCCCCTTAATCCTTGACATGGCTGGAGGTGTCTCAAATCCTCTACTGCTGGCCGTAATCACGACCTTAAGATTGCTGACTCTGACATCTGTCATGCAGGTCTCCTGCTGGCATACTGTAACAATCCTTCGCTCTATGTTTGATCTTGTTATAATTATAACATGTATGCCGAATTCTACACTGCTACAGTGCTCTCGAATCATATTGTACTCTCTTCTTATGCTATCTTTGTTACTGGCAGTAAAAATCCTTACCCCGCTACTAGGGTCTACTAAGTCTTACAAAAGGTTTCTTATTCTTGCCCCTTTCTCCAGATAGTCCTGTTTCCATAATTAACTATTGGTATGTCATCCTACTCCAATCAGGCTAGTTCTAACTACTAATCGAAGTAGTAGGCAAAATCCTTCCATGTACTCGACATTCATTGCTCCAGCGTAAACTAAAGTCGGTGGTACCCTCTGGCATCACCCTTTAAGCTTTTTCTTCTATTTATAAGCTGTAACTGAATTCGATGTGTCCTAAAATTTTGGTGCTCTCAGCTTCTAATGTCTTCCTCAATCTTACTGAGCCAAACTTCATGCTTTACTGCTCTATAAATAGCTGGTTATGGTGATGGTGCAATCATTGATATTGACTCTTCAATAGGCACGACTAGTACAATTGGTGATGAAGCTCCAGAAAATATAATGTGGTTCGTTACTCGCTCCTCGAGTGTTGCTAGTCTCTACTTCTACAGTCGACGTTAGCAAGTCGATCAGATATTGACCCTGTTGTGGCTTAGGCTTTGCTTGTCTAGCTCTCTGGGTACGATTTTTATCTCGACCGCATCCTCATCCTGACATTTATAATAGGGCTTTTTGTTTTTAGATCCATTTGTTTATCTAGATTTATCTTTAAACCCAAGTATTATTAGTTGTATATTTAAACCCAACTTTCTTTTTGCATTTATCTTTAAACCTAATTTTCTTATATAGGGGGACCCACATATGAGAGTGTTATATTTTGGAATTGGGTTTAAAGATAAATACCAAAAGAAAGTTGGGTTTAAAGATACAACGAATAATTCTTGGGTTTAAAGATAAAGCTAGGTAAACAAATGGACCTAAAAACAAAAATCCCTTTATACTATCAAGAGGAGAGCTTAGTAAACACAATAAATGATGTCACAAACATATATACATAACATAATGTATCACATAGTATTCACGCAAATACTTTTCAATCAAAGTAAGGTAGTCATAAAAAATTCATAATTTTCGAGGTATACGTATTATGTCCTCACTCATTCAAGAAATTCCTAGTAAACTCTATACATGAATCCCAGGAAACTCTATCCTAACTCCATGACTCGACATAGGATGATCCTAATGATGTTAGAACTAGAGCTCTAATACCAACTGTGATGCCCCTGGGTTCACATAAGGTTGCAGTCTAAGGTAAATCCAAGGATGTCAAACCTGCCATGCACCCACATAGTACATTAACATGTTTCACCAATCATAGTAATACCCTCTAGTGGAATAAAAAAGAAGTGTAGGTATAAACCAAGCAAATGAATATGAAAGTAGTACAATTAACATAATGAATACAAAAGAGATAGCCAAATAATAATATCATATTTCAAATGAACAAAATAAAGTATAACTGAAACAGAAACAAGTGTAATATGTCTCAATGCATCGAGTCAAATGAAGTATCACTAAGGCACTCGGACTTTACAAAAATAAAATACAAACTCTAATATCTGAAAGAATATACAAAACTACAGTGGAGTCTCTAAGGGTAAAATCATGCGACGACGACTATGCTAGAACTCCATTATCCTGCGGTTCTCTGAAACTCTAAGCTGTCTAAGGGGCTGTTTGTTTGCCTAAAAAAAGAGGGAAATCAAAGAAAAGGAAACCTATTTCTAAGAAAAATAGGTTTTGGGATTGTTTGGTTGGCTAAAAAAAGAAGGAAATCAAAGAAATGGAGATGAGATGAGATGAGTTGTCACATTATTATAGGATGATGTGAGTGATTTTTTAAGAAAACTTGTTTTGATGTTGTTCAATAGGCGGAAAAAATAAGGAAATGAATTATAAGAATCCTATTTCTTGTAATAGGTTGTTTTCTTTTGTTTGGTTATTTCTTAAAAATAAGAAAATAGATGAGATGAGATGAGTTGTCATTATATTATTGGATGATGTGATCCACACTTAAGGAAATTGTTTTCCTAGCTTTTTGGGAGGAAAACAAAGAAATAAAATGTTACGGAGATGAGATGAGTTATCACAATCTTATTGGATGATGTGAGTGATTTTTAAATATGAGATGAGATGAGTTGGGTGATATTATGGATGAAAATAATATTTTATTAGATGTGGTGGATGTGATGGATGAGTTATTGGATGAAAATAATATTTTATTAGATGTGGTGGATGAGTTGTTGGTAAAAAATAATATTTTATTAGATATTGTGGGTGAGTTGTAGGGATGAAAATGTGTGAAATTGTACTTTTTGAGATTTCTTGGTTTTCATTTCTATTTATTGGTTTTTTTAGGAAATAACCAAACATGCCCTAAAAAGAAATTTAAGACAAAAAGAGAAACAACACGAGCGTCAGAGCGCTACAGCAAGATCACCTCTACCCGTCCCCGGGGAAGGGCTGCTAGATGAACTGGAGGCTCTACCTATTAAGCATAGTCTACCTAGATTATTTTCCCCGTATCTACCAGAATTAATATTTAGATACCAATAAAGTGAGATGTAGTACGTCGAGCGAAATAATACAAATAAGAAAACCCTCATGTATATACCATATGTCTCAAATTGTAGATACCTAAATATTAACACCAAAGTAAAGATAAACAATTTAAATAAAATCAATAATTAGAAACCCACAACACAAGACTGATACGTCGAGCGAAATAATCCAAACAAGGAAACCCTCATATATATATATCATGTGTCTCAAATTGTGAATCGCTAATCATTGATCTTAACTAATAAGTAAAGAGAAGCAATACATGTAAGTAAAACAACAACTCCAACCCTCACACTTGGTGAGCTATGTTAATACTCTGACTACCCTCGGGTAGTTGGCACAAACATAAGAAATATCATCTAGCATAGTTATTCCGAGAAAACAGATCATATCTGTCAGACTCAAAATTATACCCTACACTTGGGTAACTAACATGGGAGCAAACTACCACTTTGTATATATATATATATATATATATATATATATATATATATATATCTATCAAATAACGATACTCTTGTAAGGTTCTCACATTCACATGTTGATTTATCGTCCTTACGCTATCATTCTACGACATTAGGCTTTATCTTCCTATTTCGGTTATGCACCCAGATGACCGTACAACAGAGTGTAGGCATATCAGCCCTACCTAGAAACCACCAAGGTTTTATCTTCGAGTATTTGTACCAACGAGGTCTCATTATGAGGAAAATAATCAAATACTCCTAGTGTGGTATAGCCGATGTCTCATTACAGAATAAACAACCATACTGAGCACCCACAACTGATGACTATATGTTATCATATGTTATTCCAACATTTATCCACTTAACATGTGTTAAGCATCTCAACTACTCATGTAGTCTTAAAGAAAACGTATGTTCAAACATTCACTCACGTCTCGATGTGCGGATTCAAAACACGTGTTCATAATCACCTTATTTGAAGAATAATCAACAAACAAAATATCAGAAATATATATATATATATATATATATATAT
>BQKN01000818.1:162794-185957 GCA_022839385.1 Asparagus kiusianus
CCTAATTAACCAAATTCTTCAATTTAAAGCATGAACTTTTAACATAAAAAAAATAAGCATGATTTCCAAACAACTTAGAAAAGATATATATTCATTTAATCATGTTTTTAATACTTAGGTATCACAGACCTAGGATTTTCTCATCTTTACTCCATATGTAAACTCAATTAAATATTAATTTGGGGTTCAAACATGATTAGAACATGATTAACAAGTTAAAAATGAAACTTTGAAGAACCCTAATGATCAAGATCATAAAACTATCATAAACAGCAAGAAAGCCATGTAGATCTAACATTTATTTAAGATCTAACAACAAAACTCTAATCATTTTCACATTAGATTAAGATCTAAGCATCATATTAAACATATTACTTCATAAAATCATGTTTTAAACTATGGGTAAGGTTTGGATGCAGATGATCTTGCTTGAAACATCGTGTTGGATGCCTAGACACATGCACAAGACTTCTCCTCTGCCAAACGTTGCAATTCCTCTCCTTTCCTTCGACAAACACCCCGAGATCTCTCCCAAAACTCACAATTAGGGTTAAGTTTGAGGAGGAAGATGGCTGGTGTTAATATCACGTGAAAGAGGGTTAAAAGAGCTTTAAAATGAGTATATATATTTAGGTATACTCCTAGGTTCGGTATAAACAAAACCGACCCAAAACAGAGATAAACCTGACATCTACACACCCAGTGGTCGACCAACATCATGTCGGCGGTCGACCAGACAGAAGTTTGGCCTGCACGCATGCTAGGGTTTGGTATTTTGGTCGTAACTTTTTCATCCAACCTCGGAATGAAGTGATTTAAGATTTGTTAGAAAGTTATTGAAGAGGCCTACAAGTTTTCTCTATTGAGTGTTTCTAGATTCAAACTGAATTGGTATGTAAAATATATAAACTCTTAACTGATCATTTTTTCATATTTCTCTTCGTGCATGTTTTGTGCATTTGTACTCATATATTCACAAATATACATTAAATTGATCTCAAATAAATTTCTATCATACTCAAACATCAAAATATATTATTTTCCACCATATAACATATTTATTATTATTTATCACAAAAAAAGTTTAAAATTTTAGGGTTTTACAGTCCTATTGATGATGTTCGTCTGATTTGCTGAGACGTGACCCTCGTGTTGCAAAGTAACACGCCTATTGATTGCATCATCTTTAGGCTTTACTGCATGCAACAGGTACAACAACATTTAAATCAATTGATGTTATAATCATAACTGTCATTATGATTTATAATAGTCATATTGATTGTTGGTGACTCTTGAGCTGGCCTTAGAGGCTTATAAATAGCGCCCCTTAGGGCAGCTCTTGGACACACAAACATGAGATCTCTTGTACACACGAAATATATTGAGCTGTTATGCTGCTACTGTAGAAACTGCACTCGAAGAAACTTTCCCTGAAATCAAAAAGTTTTTAAACCAAAGGTTTTAAAATCTAGGAGATCTTTGCCTTGACCGGAAGGTCTTATAGATCGAGGAGATCTTGATAGTATTAGGTTGGTACATAGCAAAGTACTATACTGCTATTCCTAGAAACAGTTTGGCCTTAGGATCCTTACATTGGAGTAGGCCAAATATTACTTTAAGCATAGTGTTTCACAAACACACAACAATTAATTTTAAAAAAAAGTGTAAAATTACAACACATCAACTTTCACTATTTTATTCTAGATTTAACCATAATCTCCAACAATCTTAAAGCAATATTTTTGATATATCATGGATCCCATGAGGACTCTTGGAGTAGATTATCTCAAGTTAGAGAATTTTAATGGATCTAACTTTAACGTATGGCGTCGGAAAGTGATCTTCAGGATGCAACTCCTAAAAATCTACTATGTGATTTCTGAGGAGAATTTAATTATCTACAATTTGAGACATATTGTATATAAATGAGGGTTTCCTTGTTTGGATTATTTCGCTCGACGTGCTACATCTTGAGTTTTAGATTTTTAAGTATTAATTCTATTTAGGGGTATGTCCTTGTTATGCGGATGATTATGGATTCTTATGATCGTTATACTCTAGTTATGGATTGCATCTAGCTTGTTAGTATTCCAGCTGCATGTTTCTATTTATTATTATTGTTATTACATTGGTCATTCGATCATTCCTATTCTCTTTGTAGGATCTTGCCGTGTGCCATGCACCCTGACGTACACCTGTTTTCTTTGGTGTAGGTCAGATTTAGGAGACGGACGGCCTCAGCTTGGAATCGTACAGGAACCAGAGGATTCGCAGTAGGAGTGCCTTGCAGATGGAGTAGAAGGATAAACTGAAGCCTAGACGTGTTTTTCTTTTTTGTAGTCGCTGATAAACATTAGAACTCTTTATAGTATTATCCTCAGTTTGATGATGGATTCAGTTATTTTATCAGTATTTTTTATCATAAACTATGTATTTTTATTCCTAGTTGGACTATTTTATAATAAGGGTATGTTGGACCCATATTTTATGTCTGGGATGATTTACTGTTGATGATATGTCTATTCCTTATTCTGAGTTGTCTTTATATTCTTGCTATTATGATCGGAGACCTGTGACGTCGCATTGTATTTATTTCTAGACGCTTAGCGTATTAAATTGAGAAGAAAAGAAAAGAGAAAAAAAATGATACTGTATATTTCTTCTCAATCTAATACGTCGCGGGCTTGTTCATGTTCCGATTCCCGGATATTTTGGGAAGCGGGGCGTGACACTCTGCATGTAATTCAATCATGGGAGCCTGTAGATCTCATCACCGGCTTTTCAATACATATTGAACCACATAATTCTGAGTACGGATGATGAATTTACGGTGGAAACAAACTCGACGAACAAAAACCGAAAAAAGCCAAATTGAGACACCCCGTGGTGTCTTGTCTTGGCCAAGACACTTGTAAGTGTCTCCAATACGTCAGAAGTGTCTCCAATACAAAAAAAACTAATTTTGGTTGTTTTCGACGGTTTTTTTGATTGTTAACCACCTGGATTTGCTCCAACTGATCTGATAATGTGGTTAAATGGTTTTTAACTGAAGATAAGAAGGAATCGGCCGTTCTTATCCAAACACAGGGCTCCTAAAGCCTATAAATACAGCCCAGGGCCTTTATTTTTGGGGATCTAAAATTCTCGAGCGTTGGCGAAGCCATGCCGGACTAAAGACTAAAGGTACATGAATTTCAAAAGAGAGGAGGAGATCAATCGAGTTCTTCAGCACAGGAAAAAAGAGTTCATCAGATCTGTAGTTCCCCGTATACGTCCCTTAAGATTATCCCGTTGCGGTAATGTTAAGAAGAGCAATTATCTTGCCGTGCCGAGATAAGCGCTTCGGCTTCTTGATTCCTTCACGAATCGACGAGGCTCCGGATCTGATCTTGTTGTCAGGTGGTCCATGGATATTGACATCCCCATCACCGGCCAAGAACCTACGCAAGCGAGAGACAATAAACGGATCTTGTGTAATTTTTGAGAGAGTTGTAATTCTTTTATTTTTTGTTACTTGAATTCTTTATAAACGACTAAAGTTATAATGAAATCAGTAATGAAGGCAACTTTTAAAGGAAACAAACTGGCGACCACAGTGGGAGCCAACAGCCTCGGTGCCGAGGCTGTCATGATGCAACCGGCAATCAAGATCCGAGTGAACGAAGAGATTGAATATGAATTCGATCAGCAGAAGTATGAAGAGTATCTCTCTTTTTCCTCCTCTAGATCTGCCTCTCCTAGTAGGCGCAGGAAGACCTCCTCTTTTAGGAACGCTCACCAGGCTTCAGGCTCGAAGATCGAAGATTGAAGATCCCATCGTTGCCACTGCACTCACGCCTCGCGACGTCCCTACAACGTCCAACGAGGTCGAAGCTGTAGATCTAGACCTCCCCTCCACCGTGAAGATAGCTGGTGAAGACGTGCTTACTCTGTCAAAGAGAGCACGCCAAAGACGACGCCAACGTCTTGTCCTTCAACTGGCCAAGGCTTTGGAGCCAATGGACGAGATCCGCTATGATGTGGATCTAAAATCTAGGCAGCGGCGAGAACAACAACGGCGAGCAACCAACCCCTCTTCCAAAGCAGAGAAGAATGAGAGGGTCCGCATCAAAAGGACCCACTCTACCCTTGAAGAGCGAATCCAGAAGTGACACGCGTTGCTCGTGCACGCTCGAGTCCTTTTGCAAAAAGCAAAAGAGATGCAGAAAGAAGAGGCAGTTAAAAAATCGCCCAAGCACAAATAGGTGTGGGTGCCGAAGACAAAGTCAGCGCCTAAGGCGAAAATGAATGAAGTTATCGTTCAGCCTTCGTCAACTTTAGATCCCGTTTCCCCTGTACCCATACCTCCAATAGAACCATGTGGTAGCGTGAATCTCAGCAAATTCAGGGTTACCCGGAAAGACCGCCTTGGTCCTCTCCCTGAAGATTAAGGTAAAGCACCTGTGAAGGAGCGATTGGGGCCGTTGAAAGGCTCCCAAACAACAATTCAGACTGGGGGTCGTACTAATCCCCCCAAAAACCACAAAGGGAAGGCCCCTATAATCGACCGTGGCGGATTGCGAATCAAGGTTCAAGAGCCCGTTAGAGTTTCACGCTCACGGAGGCTTAACTTTGAATGAGTGACTCTTGGAGACGCCAATGAAGCGTCATATCCCTAGAGGGAAACATGTTCGTCCGATGATGATGTTATAATTAGGAAGTCGTGCCAACACACGATGGGTTGCTCCGGTCATTAGACCGACAATTTGTACTATCGTGCCGGGGGTACGAATAAATCCTGAAAAAGAAGTACCCGTGACGCGGACCCACGCTGTCCGTGTGCTAAGATAATCAAGGCAGTGTTGTCAGTATGCTGTTGCACTAAGGACCCACAAAGGGTTTCGGTGTTTGAAAGAATCTCCACCGGAACATCCGAGGCTAAGCCGAGATGTTTCCGTAGAAGAAGGCTAACTGGCACAAGTAACGAACTCTCGCGAGTCACTATCAACATGGTCGACAAAGGCAAATCCCTACGACGCTTCAGTCCTAAACCTTTTATAGAAGTATCTCAACGCATGACGTGGCTACGATCTGGAACTGTCAGACCTAGATCTAGAAGGTCACGATACTCGAACGATGAGATGTCTGATGCTTGCTCTGCATTGGCTTCTGATGATACGACATCCAGTGTAGGTCAATCTTACAAGTCGTTCATGATTAAGGCCGAATAAATGGCTAAGATTCTCGAGGAGGCTTTAACTAAGAAAAAAGAGAATTTTAAATTTGAAATGGAGATGGCTATGTAGGAAATGAGAGACACGCATAGCCAACAAATTGTGGCGTTGACGAATCAACAGGGAGAGTCTAGCCGTCATAATAACCCTAATCAGGTTGACAGTGATCCGGAAGCGGACGAGAACGTTAATATAGAAACCCCTCACATTGATAACAATGCTGGGGGTGGACCCTCAGATGACAACAACACGAAGGAAGACCATGTCACTTCTCCCCGTAATCGCTCAAAGAAAGATATGAGCGAATATAAGAAGATGAAGGACTTGGAGAGCAAAATCAACGCCTTGATGAGTGCTCAGGAGGTAAAGATGTCCGGAATTCCATGTTCATACCCGAGGAAATGGGAATCAATCCCGTATCCGGTGAAATTTAATTTAATCAACTTCATGCCATTTGACGGAAAGGGTTCCCCAACTCAGCACTTAATCTACTTCAAGTCCTTATTTGGGAATAATCTCCGGCAATGAACCTCTAATGGTACGGTCATTCGTTAGCACTCTTCGAGGAGCGGCCTTCGATTGGTATCGTCGCCTCAAGCCGGGGAGTATCAATAGTTAGGACGACATGGAAGACATGTTCCTTACGAATTTCTTCAATGACGACACTGAAGTTTCAATCGGAACGCTGTTCGATGAGAAGCAGGAGGACGGAGAGTCGGTAGAGAACTTCGTTAAAAGATTCCGGAACAAAATGATGAATTGTCGAGATCCGGCAAGCGAAGATTTTATCCTCGAGACTTGTCACAACAACCTTTCGCTAGATATCCTGGAAGCCATGGGAATAGCACCGTCCAAGACTTGGAAGGACTTGAAAGTGCAAGGAGAACGAGCCAAACGTTTCCTCAAAAGGAAAAAGGCTGAAAGAGGTCAAACGCCGGCTAATACCCCGAAACAGAATTTTGTTCCTCGAGGTAAAGGGAAAGCCCAAGCACATGTGGTGGATGCGAACCATACGTTCGAATTACAATCGTAGTAGCAACAACAACCACAAAAAGGGCCTCAACAGTCGCAATGCCAATAGAGGTCACAGAAGCCAAAGACTATCGAACCGAAATTTCCGAAAGTTTATTCTTTCAGGGAAGACGATGTTCCTAGTCTCTTCAAACACCTTATGGAGAATAACAAAATTAAGTTACCTCCAATCCAGGATCAGGAAGATGCTAAGAAGGTAAATGACCCGAAATACTGTGCATTCCATAGAGCAGTGCACCATCTACCAAAGCATGTTACGCCCTCAAAGATAAGATCCAAGCGTTGATTGATGTTGCGGTCCTGACAGTGAAATCATCAAAGGAGAAGAAAGTGGGTGTGAACGCTGTGTCAATTAGCTTCGGATCTGTTCCTTTGGATAGGCTCCAGCCCGAGCCTGTAGTAAACGTAGCGATGAAGACTGTCAATGATGATCCTCACAAACAACGCCAGCAAGGGCTAGTGCCACACACAGCTCCAAATGGCGAGATTCTCTGGGTCCATCCGGATCTAATCAAAGACGAACAATGGGTTGGGTCATCATCTAAAAGAAATCAAAGGGGAAAGGGAAGTCCTGTTATAGAGTTGCAGCTATTCCAGAAGAAAATGACGAAGAAATTCCTACTTTCCCACTCTCCGAAGATGAGCAAGAGGTCTTTGCTACCAGGAACGGAAATGAATACCATTTTAAATATCCGAGTGCCTCTAATCAGCTAGCTAAACAAGGAGTAGCCAAAATCATTCCCTCGAAGACACTAACAAAAATGGGGATAGTCACAACTCCTCCAGTGCCTATTGAGAAGACTCAGCCAAAGCTAAAGGAGAAGGAGCCTTTACACCAGGAGGTTCAGAACCCGAAGCAGTCTCTATTCAATCATTCGATTGGAAGAGACAAACCAAGGAGCTCAAATACTCCACAAAGTTTCGATATTATGACGTAGTTAGCCAATATACCGGCTAGAATAACTCTATATGAGATACTACGTTTGTCAAAGGACACAAGGGAAGTGCTACAAGAAGCTTTGGTAAATACGAACGTTTTCCTGACCAGATCAAACCGCCTCCTGAAGAGCCAGAACCTTTAGTGCACCATTGCAACCTCGCGGCACACCATTTTCCCTGCATTTCTTTCACCAAGGAGGACATGCAGACAAAGAATTCAAAGCATAACTGCCCTTTGTATTTTACCGGGCACATTAGCTCCAGCGTTGTCAACAGGATCCAAGTCGATCCGGGTTTCGCTGTAGCATCATGCCACTCCAATTGATGTATAATCTCGGAATACCGGCCAGTAAGCTGGACTCCACAAGCACTACGATCTATGGATTCAATACCAGTGGGTCTAGACCTTTAGGAAAGATCCGGGTAAAGTGCCAGATTAGAGATTTGAAGTCGGAAATCACGTGCTATGTGATCGACGAAGAGACATCTTATAACCTACTTTTGGGTCGACCTTGGATCCACGGTAACGTTATAGTCCCTTCTACCCTCCATCAGTATCTTAAATATGTAGACACTAATAACAAGGTCAAGATGGTGGTTGCGGATAAGCAACTGTTTAAGGGGTTAGAGAATTATTTTACTGACTCTCTTCTCTACGGTGCTGAATCCGATACTGAACCATCGGACCAAGGCACGGACAACGGAGAAGAAGCTGATACTGAAGCTGGGTTTGATTACGATGGTGGTTTTGTACTTAATGACATTGTACCTATTGTAATCAATCTTGATGATGGAGAATCATCGGATAGTAGTTGTAATTGGCAACTTGCCAAAGAAGTAGCAATAAATGCTGATTTAGAGTACTCGTTGTGCCTTGATAATATTGTGAAGAGGTTATATGATAACCCTAAAATCTGTATGCCACTTTAATCATTTTGCTTGACATTTATTATTCCCATAAAGGCTGAGGGTGAAAAGGAGGTTATCTACGATAAAGGAAAGGAATCTTCAATACCAAACCACTTCTTGGAAGAAGAAGACGATGATGATAAACCTACCCCTTATTTATTCAGATATGACACAAAAGCACGTAATCTCATGGAGAAATACGGATATAACTTCACACTTGGAGAGGGTCTTTGTTTTGATCGAGGTTCGCGAGCTCCACCTCGTATGGCCTATGTACCGAAACGGAAACCCGATAACTAATATAGCCACAGAAGAGGTTTGGGCTATGTCTCCGATTCCAACGACGAGTGTTGTTGGCATGTCATTGATCAGATTGCTAATAAAGGCAAAGGTGGATATTCTTTCGACTCTTCAGCCTGGGACTCCGACGCTAGTCTCGGAGAAATGTTCAAAAGGCTAATGTTAAATATAGCTACAGTCGACCCTACCACAATAGAGGAAGATGACCAAATGCCAACTTGGGAAGACCCTTGGGTTCATCACCTGAATATGCAGTACGGTAATAGATTCGAGCAAAGAGAATCTCTTATCGAGGACCAAATAATTCAGGTCAATATGGGTGACAAAAATAATCCAAAGCCTATATTCGTTAGCGACAGTCTCCCGCCTAACGAGAAAGAGGAGTTAATTACCCTCATTAAGGAGTATATTGATGTTTTTGCCTGGAACTATGAAGATATACCAGGGCTCGATCCAAATGTGGCAATGCATCACCTCAATATTAAGCCGGATGTCAAACCTGTCAAACAGCAACAAAGACGGTTTCGTCCACAAATAATGGAGGCAATCGAATCCGAAGTTAAAAAGCTTATCAACTCGGGCTTCGTCATGGAGGAGCAACATCCCGAATGGCTTGCTAATATCGTCCTGGTCCTTAAGAAGAATGGAAAAGTCAGGATTTGTATTGACTTTAGAGACCTCAATACTGCCTGCCCAAAAGACGATTTCCCTCTTCCCATCACAGATGTCATCATCGACAATACGTGTGGATTTGAGAGAATGTCCTTCATAGACGAATTTTTTGGTTATAATCAGATAAAGATGCATCCAGATGATGAAAACATACCGCGTTTAGAACACCCTTGGTGTTTTTTGCTACACGGTTATGCCCTTCGGTTTAAAGAATGCAGGTGCTACATATCAGAGAGTCATCTCAAAGATTTTCTAGGAGCATCTCCGGAAGACTGTTGAATGCTACGTGGACGATCTAGTCGTAAAAAGCCGCGATAAAAATGATCACATCAAGGACTTGAAGACTATCTTCGATCTGATGTGGACTCATCAATTGAAGATGAATCCTACCAAAACTTTCATCGGAATGTCCAATGGTAAATTCCTTAGATTCGTCATCATAACTAAGGGTATTCACATTGACCCTGATAAGGTGAAGGTGATTAACGAGTTACAACCCCCAAGAAACCTTAAAGTACTCATGGGGTTACAAGGACGGTTAGCGTACATCCGTCGATTCATCTCGAACCTTTCGGGAAAATATCAGCCATTCTCCAGACTCGGGAAGAAGGGCGTATCATTCATATGGGATGATGCTTGTTAAAAAGCATTCGAAGATATTAAAGAATATCTCTCAAAACCTCCAGTGCTCGTTGTACCGAAGCCGGGCAAACCGTTCTTGATTTACGTCAAGGCGACGAGCCACTCATTGAGTGCACTACTTGCACAAGATGATGACAACGGTCATGAACAGGCGGTATATTACCTAAGCCGAACCCTTGTGGGTGCCGAATCTCAGCATCCAATGATTGATAGATAGTGTCTCGCCTTAGTGTTCGCTATTCAGAAGATGCGGCACTACTTGGTCGGACAGACTATCTACGTCATCTCCAATGTTAACCCAATTCGAGTGTTCATGACGCAACCGACTTTTATAAATTGGCGATTAGCAAAATAGGCCTTGCTTCTATCCTAATATGATCTACATTTTAAGCAACAAAAGTTGGTCAAAGGATAGGCTATTTGTGATCTCTTGGCGGCAAACCCAACTATGGATACCGCCGAGGTGTATGATGACTTGCCAGATGAAACCCACGAAGTCAATGTAACTTTCCATCAACAGGTGTGGTGTTTGTACTTTGATGGTGCTTCTCGAGCAACTAATGTAGCAAGTGCTCCTAGATGTTCTAAGATTTCTTCCGGAGTTAGAGTTGTCTTAGTTTCCCCGGGAAAACATGTGATGCCTCGAGCCTACTCGCTGACCGAGCCGTGCTCGAATAACGTAGCCGAGTATAATGCACTACTTATTAGACTCAGCTTTGCTAAAGAGCTGGGGGTCGAATACCTTGAAGCTTTCGGTGATTCTCAACTGATAGTTAAACAAGTTCAAGGAGAATATGAGGTTAGAAATCAAGACTTAATACCATACCACAAGATGGCCATTGAGATGGCAGAATCGTTTGAAGGATTCTTCATCGAATACATTCTACGCTTACAAAACGTTTATGCAGATGCGCTGGCAGCATTAGCCGTGTCCCTGGCGCAACCTCCCGAAATAGAACAGTTCGTTACGGTGAGAACACACCAACTCTTCGTGCCAATCTACGATGAAGATGATAAGGAAGAGAATATTAAAGAAGTACATTCAACTCAAGTCGATTTCAAACCCCGAGATTAGCATTTCCCTATCATCGATTACGTCGTGCATGGAATCTTACTAGAAGATGTGAAGGAAAGGGACTCAATCCGACGAAGAGCATTGAGATTCTACTATAACATGAAAAGTCGAACGCTATATCGCAGGGGGTACGATAGCTTACTACTATGTTGCTTATCGATAAAAGAAGCAGAATAAGTCCTGAAAGAGATGAATGAAGGAGTTTGTGGTGCACACCAGTCTAGCCCCAAACTTTATGACCACATTAGAAGAATGGGATATTATTGGCCTACCATGATCAAAGACATGGTCGCATATGCCCGAAAATGTCACGCGTGTCAAGTGCACGCGAATTATATACACCAACCCCCGGAGCATCTGCATCCTTCGGCTACATCATGGCCTTTTGAGACTTGGGGAATGGATATTGTTGGTCCTATAAATCCCCCATCAGTCAAAGGTGATCAATTCATTCTCGCAATTACCACTATTTCTCCAAATGGGCTGAAGCGATTTTGCTCAGAGAAGTTAAGACAAGTAACGTTATTGCATTCATCAAGCACCATATTATCTACTGATATAGTATCCCAAGACGAATCATACATGACAACGGTCCTCAGTTCGTCAGTAATGAATTCATCAGATTTTGCGAGAAGTTTAAGATTCAAGACGTCTCGTCAACAGCTTATAAGCTCACAGCAAATGGATTAGCTGAAGCCTTTAACAAGACTATCATCAAGCTTTTATCAAAACTTATGAAGACTAACAAATGAGATTGGGATGATAAACTTGGCAAAGCACTATGGGCTTACCACACCACAGTTCGCATGCCTACTGACGTAACCCCGTATTCTTTAGTGTACGGGTGTGAAGCCGTACTTCCGTTGGAAATTCAAATTCCATCTCTTCGAATCACTCTCACAACCCAGATGACGAATAAAGAACAACATCAGAAACGTCTTGAAGAACTCAAGATGCTCGACGAAAAGCGCCTAGAAGCTCAACAAACACATTGAGTTCTACCAAGCCAGAATTTCCCGAGCTTTTAATAAAAAGGTTTGACAGCGGAGTTTTAAAGAAGGAGATTTGGTCATAACTGAACGATGGCCCATGATCCTTAATTTCAAGAAGAAAGGCAAATTTGAACCCAAATGGGAAGGGCCGTTCGTAGTAGAGATAGTTTATTCGAGTGGCGCATATCGCCTTATTACTAAGGAAGGCGACCGGCTCATGATGCCAATAAACGGCAAGTTCCTGAAAAAGTACCATCCTTAGTACTTTCAGGATAACCAATATGGGGAAGTTCCCAGAAGAATACTGTATCTGGTATTCTTAGGATAACTCAGTCAGTACAAAAGTGGTAAGTAAGAAATCCATGCTTAGACTCTGGATGTTTTCAAAGTTGAAGCTTATTTTATTATTCATATCGGATTCACCAATTCCCACGAATTCTTTTGCTGAGATGAGATTCGACCAGTTTTGGCAGATCAATTTTTTCTCACAGAATCCCCCATTGATCAAATCAATTGACGGCGGGTCTACCAAAATTTCTATCCGCCAATTCTTGGTAATTTTTGAAACTTGATGTGTTAAGTCCTGATAACTTAACATCAAAATCCTCCATCGAGTGGCTAATAAAAATCGGTATTTCTACTGTTATCTGTGTTCCACTCTCATTGCTTTTACATCAAACCTATAAAAGTTAGGGCCAAAGCCAGATTCCCCTCTCGATTCCTTCCATGAACGAGAGGTCCATTTTCAAACTGAGCAATCAAACCTATAAAAGTTAGGATTTCTTCCAACCCCACTTGGTCAAGCTTGCATTTAGATCGAGTCATCCCTTTCGATAAACGAAAGACTTCCATCTTTTCCTTTTTAGCCAAACCTATAAAAGTTAGGGTCGAAATCGGAATTTCACCTCAATAAATGAAGAACTCTTTTCTTCGATCAAGCAACCAATCCTATAAAAGTTAGAGTTGCTTGAATCTTTCCGATTTTCGTAGTGGAGATCCCACTACTAGTTTTACCTTTCCGGATTCTGGGGGTGGAGATCCCACCTCGAGTTTCCTTCGCAACTGGAGATAGAATATAAAATTTTTTCTCTTCAGTTTTGAGAGATAGAATATAAAATTCTTCCTCTCCTGCTTTGGGTTTGTCTTTACCTTTAGAAAAGACACAATTCTCAATTCCAAATCCGTACATTTCATACATGGGGGATTTTATCTCAAAACCCTAAAATAGAGGTAAGTCTGCATCTAACACATGCTGTTGGTTTAGTCTTTCACCGAGTGAAAAGACACCAGAATGCGAGCCTGGGGAATTTTATCCTGAGGCCTAAGTAAGGATGAGTCAGCATCTAACACGTGTTGCTAGGTAGTCTATTCCCGAAACAAGGACAAAGTCTACGTATTTAATATCGTAGCACTGAAAGAGTTAACTCTTTTAGTATAACGACACATGTGAGACGAGTTTTGACTATTCACATGCTAGCCCGATTCAAATGGTAGTCGGTAAAGGCACATCAAATCCGTTGAAGGCTGAGGATTTGCTAAAAATCCAAAGTCTACGTCTAACACACGCTGCCGGTTTAGTCTTTCACCGAGTGAAAAGACACCAGAATACAAGTCTGGGGAATTTTATCCTGAGGACTAAGTAAGGATGAGTCAGCGCCTAACACGTATTGCCGGGTAGTCTATTCTCAAAACAAGGACAAAGTCTACATATTCCACATCGTAGCACTAGAAGAATTAATTCTTTTAGTACAACGTTATATACGGAATAGACTTATACAATCCGTATGCTAGCCCGATTCAAATGGTAATCGGTAAAGGCACATCAAATACGTTGATAGCTGAGGATTTGGCAAAAATTCTATAAGCTTTGTGTCCATTGGGTTCACAACTAATAAAGAAACATCATGATAAAACTTGAGTGTACTAAATCAAATACAGGGTCTCAACTAATAGATCAAGTAAAAGAATACAAAAAAATAAAATAAAATAAAATAAGTTCATCGACCCGAACGCAGTCGGCGACCGAGAATGTGAAATTCCAACTTAGAAAGCCTATCTGCATAACTTTGCTCAAGCTCAGCCTACAGATCAACTCAGACAGAATCTTCAGAACTATTCAAGATCTTTGTGGCTTTTAGTTTCATCATTCTCTCCTGCGTAGATCCTAATCTCTCAAGTATCTTTCCACGAGAGCTCTCTAAACTAGCCAGCTCATATGCAATGATAGCACCAGACTCCTCAGCATACTTTAAGGCCTTCTTCAACCTGGCTATCTCCTTGTGGTTGGAATCTAAAGAAGTGAGCAACTCGACTCTATTCGTATCCTTCCTCGCAAGACTAACCATCATCTGTGCGATAGAACTCTTATGCCACTGAAGCTCGCTACCAATGGAAGATCTAAGGTCAAGCCATTGTGTCAGTCTATGCTCTAGCTGAGAAGATACGAAGGAAGAAGACCCGCTAGCCTTCAGCTCCTCTAATTCTCGGAGTTCACACTCCAGAACAACAAAGTCGGCAGCGAAAGAATCAGCTAACTCAGGATATCCCTCCTCTCTAATCATCGTCAGGTGGCGAAAAAGGGAATGTCTAAATTAGTCGAAACAATATCCCTGATGAAGAAGTTTCTCGATCATTCCGTCAAAAAAGATGACGAAAGAACCGAGATCCATTCGAAAAATGTCTTTGTTGGGATCAGGATTAGCGAAAAGGGCGAGGACACGCTCATATGGAGATAGCGGAGATCCTACAAGTAATCATGCAGAAGAGTAAGAGACTCTCGAACATAGTGGAAAATTCAAAGCGAATTGTAAGCATACCAGTTCCAACAGGAGTCCTTTCGGTTTGAGGTCCTACGATAGGCTCCGTCAATCCAATCTCAGAAGGCTCAGAGATATTAGCAGGTGTGATCGTTGATGGTATATCAACTCCTCTAGGTAATTCTGTAATGTTTGCTGGGTTTGAAGAAGATACACCACCATCAGGCAAACTAGAAGTGCTAGGAATCGTAGTCATATCAGTCATGACGGCTGGTCCTATGATTACAATTCTTTATTAGTCAAATACAGATTTTGGCAAAAGAAAAGAATGACGATAGAAGGGATTATATGCATACCCGCAGATCTATCACCCTCAGCTGAACTAGGGATGTCAGAAATCATAGTCGTATCAGCCCTAATGGTTGGTGATACGATAAGAATTCCCTATCAGTCAAATAAAAGTTTCGACAAATGAAGATGGTTACAATGTTGGAAATTAGATGCATACTTACAGAGAAACCACCCTCAAAGGATGGTCTTGCTGCCCCTCTAGTAGCCTGCTCCGCCAACATCTCGACTACCAATCTAGTGTCAGATCCTGAGAAACTTGGTGCTAAGACATACATATGTTCGCTGAATCCCCCAAGACCTATATCATCAAAAGTCTCGTTCTCGACCGGCCTATCTAGCGCGACACCTGTGTGAGAATTTAAGTACTGGATATATACAAAAAAAAGGCGAGAAAGAGAAAAGAACTCAGATTTACCTACGGTAGTGGTAGAAGGCTCTTCTACCCCAATATCAGTGCCTATGTTCTTTAATTTGTCTAAAAGAGAACGAAGCACGGAAGTGATTAAAGGAGGAAAAAATCCTGAATTCCCTAACTCCTTTAACTGCTGCTCGAATAGTATATTATGGATGTTAGATATACCTGAGCATAGGACCGTCGGCTCAACGCTATCAACCTGCTCAGCATCTCTGTTTGTTTCAACATCCATAGGCTCATCATGAATGGCATTGCACATCTGCTGCACGAAGCTATCCGAATGGCTGGGATCAGAGAATACAGAGTCTCACGGAAGTTCACCTCCGTCATGGTTTCCTAAAACACGGAACATGATTAGATTCAAGGAATCCAAAAAGAGAATTATTTTAAAGTAGTAAAAAACAATAGAGCATTACCCTCTTCTCCGCCAGTAGTGCCTTGTAACTCTCCATAGGTGCGCTGACCAGTATATGATTTATGAGCGGTCTTCTTCCGCTTTGGAAGACGAACCCCTACAGGATTCGCAGGCCGCTCATGCGTAGACTTAGTACGCATCTCAACCTGTGCAGAAGCTTCGGCACTGAGACGTGATCTCGCATAACGAGAAGCGAGCGGCTCATGCTCGTCAACCATCCTACCTGGAGTGACAAGAGTCATCTTGTTAGGATGAGTAAATAAGACCTTTCGTTCCGGCTTCTGAAAAGCTAATTGAGATTTAGAAAGAGTATAATGTTGATACCAACGAGAAAATGCTAAATCCATTAATTTCGAAAAGAAAGAGTCTGACAGACCTATATCAGATTCTCCCCCGTCGGTATCTATGTTTATGTATTCTTCCTCAGAAGTCTCATCCTCATCGTTAATAGGAAGAAGCTGTTCATCATCCTCCATCTTGTCTCTGGTCGAACGGGAAGGTTTGGTAGGCTTCTTCCCCTGCTTCTTCGAAAGCTCAGTCTTACGAGCAGTCCAAATAGTAGTTTGAACCAAGTGTTCAGCCTCTAACTTTGAAAGACTACTCATATCTAAAACCTCGTTGGCAGAAAGGAACCATTTGTAGCTGAGGAAAGTAAGCAACGGTTTGTGCTTGGATGAAGGAAGAGCGAAATAGGCTCTAGTACAGCCCATCATTGTCCAAAGCCATGCTCGGACGCCATCAATAAGACCCTCCTCGATTCTCAAACCCCGGCTCGGGTTCCTAAAATATAGTTGGTCGTAACCAAACTGGTGAGCAAAATGGCACGGAAGATAAGGCTCTATTTGGCAACGACCATTCACCCAAAGGACAAGATATCCAACACGGATATTCACTAACCATTGGAAGCAACTAGCGTCAAGAGAAGTCCGACTGGTCCTAGGTTTCTCCTCATCAATCAACACGTCATCATAGCGGCCCGAGAAGCGAGGAAGACATTTGAAGAACTCCCAGCTCTTATGAACTTGAAGCTCTCGTTGTACATCAATGAATGTCTTCCCAAACCACTTGCTCCTTTCCAATAACTGCACAAAAGGAACGGAGGCATCAACAGTACTAGGCACTGACATCAAATCAGGATGATGAAGAACGAGCCATGCCATCAGGTATGTATACGGAAGCTCAACCTTTACAGAATCGGTCGAGGGTTCAGGACCTACATGTGTAAGACCATCGACCAAATACCTAAGCCCACAATGCATGTCGGCAACCATCGCCGGAAGCAGAGAAAGCTCCCTCTCGTAAGCTAACTGAATGGTGGGGAAGAGTATTTCAATAGGTAAAGCATCAGAAAACTGATATGGAACTACGTACTTCTTCAACCAGATGGCAAGATAGCTCGCTAGCAGTGTCTTGGGCCGAATAGACTTCCGAGCATGAAAAAGGAATGTCCGAAACTTGGTCCCAGCAGGAAAAAATCCCTCAGCGCTAGCGGTAGTAAAAGAGCAAGCTTTGGCCCTATCCATTAACTCATTAATGGCAGAGGATGTCAAAGGAGCTAACTCACAAATAGTCTCGTTTGGACTGCTCTCCAAATGCTGGAATAAATAATTAGCGAACTGCTTCAAACTGATCCGCCTCTTCCTCTTTGCTGGTGGGGTCACTTTGATCAGAGATGTATAATAATGACATGTGAGATCCTAAAGCGTGTCGTATATGTCGGGAGAATCCTTCTTCAGCCACTCCAACTGCAAGTTTGAGGGAAAGTACTCCTGATACGGACAATCCCCCATCGGAAGACCAGAAACTTTGTGCATCTCATGCAAAGCTAACCCCAACTCCCTACTGCAAGCCAAGAAAGTGTTACTATCAGGGATATATGTCTCCAATAACGCTAGGAAATGGCGACTGCTGACCGGGAATCCATACATGGTGGCTCGTATCGGCGCATACAACCCACTGCCTCATGTGGTAAGCCTAATTCTCTAATCTTGTCTTGATGATTTAAAAAAAAATTTATAACGTGTTTTCTAGTGTTTGATTTTGATTGATTAACCCAGGTTGAATGATTCAAGAGCTATATTGTAAATGGAGCAAATACAAGTCAAGTCAAGATCCATGATCGAGCTTCATATGCATCTATATTGTATATTAGTGTAGGATGTGTATTTTGTGTTTCAATACTTTTAAGCTCAATTATATACACACACATTTCTTATTTTCATCACAATTTGGGTATTCTAAGTAATTTTTATATTATTGACTTATGGAAAAAATAATTTGTATACATCTTATATATAGACCATAAACAAGTTCAAAATATTTTTATAACTTTATTTAAGTCATACGTTTGTAAACCCCTTGAATTTAAATATTATGTGATAAATAATAATAATTATGTTATATGGTGATAAATAATATATTCTAATATTTGAGTATGCTAGGGATTGATTTCAGATCAATCCAACATATATATATATATATATATATATATATATATATATGAGTAAAGATGGAAAACATGCACGAAAACATGCACAAACCTGTTTCTGGGCTATTAGTAGTCGACTACTACTCAGAGTAGTCGACTAACCAGCTTATTAGTCGATTACTCTGAGTAGTAGTCAACTATCGGGGCTGTTTCCAGTTTTACTTTTAGGTTTCAGGTTGGATATTGTTTATATCCGAACCTAGGTTGTTATATCACTTTTCATACACGTTTAAACCCTATTTTCAGAGAGAAAATTTGTGAGAATAGCAACCACCTTGCTTCTTAAACCCTAAACCTTAGTTTGTGAGTTTTAAGAGAGTTTTGAGGCTTATGTCGAGAGGCAGGAAAAGTTTTGGCATCGTGGTTGAAGAAGGATCTTGCACACATGTGTTTGAGGATTCTAGCAACATTCTAAGGCAAGATCATCTTTACCCGTTCCTGCACCCTTAGTAATTATAAGATTTAAAGTGATTAAATCAATGTTCTTCATGCCTTTTCTTAGTTTCATGAAATAAAAAAGGTAGATTTTTGATAATAGATCCGTGATCCCTGTTAGATCTAATGTTTTTCCTTACTATTTATTTTAGAAATATAATCATGATCATTAGGGTAAATATTAATTTTGTTTTAATATGATAATCAAAGTCTAACTCATGTGCAAAACCCTAATTTGATAATAAATTAAGTCTTCTTGTAGATTAATTATGTTTGAACCTTAGATTGTCAGATCACAATGACATGAACGTGTTTAAAATCAGTTAATCCATATTTCATGTTTAGATATAATTATCTTCGAGTTAATTCATGTCTTAAATTTATGTGTTATGTGAGAATATGGATAATTAATATGTTAAACCTTAATTAGTGTTAATTCAAGAGTTGAATCATGTGAATTAATCTATGATAATTGTTTTCAAAGGACAAAAACCATTTTTCCTATTTTGCATGTGAATTAAACAAGTTTTGTTTGAGAATAAAACACTAACACATCAAAATTCTGAGATTGTGACTTCTGTTGAACACAGAGTAGTCGACTAACAGAGAGAGTAGTCGACTACTCCTTATGTAAGGCGTTTCATAGAGTTTGTTTCATAGCAGAGTAGTTGACTAATATTAATAGTAGTCGACTACTAACACTTAGTTAGAATCTTCCAGGTTTTGGATGAACTCAGAGTAGTCGACTACTCAGACTAGTAGTCGACTACTAAGACTTAATTTCCTAAGTTTTGTTTTGTATTTGTTTAAGATGTGTTTGCTGGGTTCACTTCCTCACATGTAATTACATTAATCCACAAGTACAATGATATTGCACATACATTAATATCTCAAAGGGGTTTTTGAGAAGAATTAGGTTGTTTATAATAAAGTTAGAGACTATTCATACACTCGTTGGATATCGTTGATGAGAACAGCTTAGTACTATATGAGATAGTACGTTAATATGCCATATTTACATAGTTTATATATGGGATGGATATCGTTGATGAACTCAGTTCAGTATTACATGAGGTAGTGTGTCGATATTTCATATGTACAGGCCATTGAGTCGGGTTTGGATGCTTTGTATAGCAGTCTGTCCCCATGAGTGTGTGATGAGGCTTGTGAGCTGTATAATTATGAGTCTTATGAGGCCAACTATTTAGATACCTATATGGTAGGACGTCCAACACTCAAGCTATATGCTGAGATCGTGATGAGACTAATGAGACTTGTACACTATTTAGGACACTTACAGGATAGTTCGTTGCTTTGAGATTATTGATTGATAGCCTAAGTCATTGGGTGGATGTCCGTTATTATTATGGCACATCTTTGAGCTATAGGACCGAGATACTGGCCTCTTGAAAGTATACAAGATTATATGTTGGTATTTATTCTATCTTCCCAGTGAAAGTGGAAGATAATATAAATACGATGTATTGATACTTTTATTTCCTTTACCACTTTCTTTACTTCATAGTTTGGGATTAATGATTAGCGATTCACAATTTGAGTCAATGGTATATACATGAGAGTTTCCTTCTTTGGATTATTCGCTCGACGTACCAGTCTCGTGTTGTGGGTTCCTAATTGTTGATTTCCTTTAGCATGTTTATTCTTAGTTCGGTATTAATATTTAGTTACCTATAATTTGAGACAATAGTATATACATGAGGGTTTCATTGTTTGGATTATTTTGCTCGACGTACTACGTCTCGTGTTGTAGGTCTCTAAATGTTAATTCCACTTAGATACAGGGAAATTGATCTAGGTAGACTATGCTTATAGATAGAGCTTCCACTCCATCTAGTAGCCCTTTCTTTGAGGGCGGATGGAGGTGATCTTTCTGTAGTTCTCTAACGCTCTTTATGTGATTCTTTTTGTTGTTTTCTCTTCTTTCATATAGTACAGAGGTTCAGAGACTTGCAGGATGACGGAGTTCTTGCAGAGTCGCCATCACATGAGTTATTAGTAGAGGCTCAACAGTAGATTTCTTTTATGATTTCATTCAGACTTTAGAGTTTTATTTCATATTGTAAAGGTAGTGTGCCTCAGTATGATTTTTAGTTGATTCATGTTCAAACATTTTCATTCTTCCCGATATTAGATGTATTACTGTTGATATATGATTTTATTTAAGAGATCTCTCTTTCTAAATCATGTATATTACATTTATTTTTTTTTATTTTGCCTATTTTGTACCTACACTTCTTTTGATTCTACTAGAGGATATTACTATGATTGGTGAAACGTGTTATTGTATAATGTTGGTGCATGATAGTTTTGATATCTCTGTATTCATCTTAGACTGTAGCCATGTGTGATAACGGGGGCGTCATAATGTTAAAATCAAGTGTTCATACAAACACCTAATTTTAAATTTTTGCAAAATGATGAGTTTTCACAAATGGGAAATACAATTAAATTTTTTTATAACATGTTCATTTTCATGTTTATAAATATTTCCTTAACTTTTACAAATTTTGGAATTTATTTGATATTTTTTAAAGATGATTCAAATTTATTTTTTCAATAGGTTTTGTCATATGTCAGTTTTCGGTGGACCACATAAGGCATGCCGGTCGACTGACCAGAACGAGATTTTTTAGTTTTGTTTCTCAGGGAATTTTGGTAGACTAAACATGACCTTCCGGTTGACCGACCAGAACATATTTTTTTCAGCTATTTTCTTAAGGTTCCTCAGTCGACCGACAACTTTGTTTTGGTCGACCGATGGACACCCTTCGATCCACTGACCATTGTCATCCAGTCGACCGAATTGTTGACCGTTAGCATAACGGTTTGGTTTTTGGATTTTATTGTTTTGTGATATTTTCTTGATTTTTGGGCCTTTGTTTTTTGATCCTATATACCCCATACCCTTTAACTTAATGAAGAAAATTTGAAAACAAGGTTTAAGAGTTTTTAAGTGGTTTCAAGTTTGCTTTGTAAAGAAACTTTCATAAGAGGAGAAGATTAATTCTTTCGTGTTTGAGCTTCAATTCCATCTCTCTCTCTCTCTCTTGTTATTTTAGAGAAGTTTTTTCTAAACTCAATTTTAGCTTTACATATTTATTTGTTGATTATCAATTTTATTTAAGCTAGATTTTATATTGAGTTTAGTTTTCATTATTGTTCATATTGTTTTCACACAAACCTATATTTGAGCTTGAGTATTTTTACATATAATTTATTTGGGTTGTGAGTGTGATTAAGTGAGCTAAATTTCGTTCTCAAATTGTATTATAGAACAAATCATTTTATTTGTACTTAATTGTTAAGAGTTCACTTTGTAATACACAAGTACATCGAGAGGAGTGCATGGTGAGAGATGAGGTCGATTCCAATAGGAGTGGCGTCGGTAGTAAAGCCTAAGAGAGGTTGTAAATCCAAATACTTGAGATAGGTGACACGTGCTAGGCCAACACTTAGAGGGTGTGTTGTGTGATTGTAATATGAGTGTTGTAAACGTTTGTCGGTGAGCGTTAAAAACCGATTGTGTAGTATCTTTTGAGATAGTGGAGTTCTCCTCATGAGTGGGGAGCAGAGTCGTAGGTAGAAAGTGACCGAACTCTGTGATCACATGGTTTGTTTGTAATGTCTATTTGCGCACTATCTCATTTGCATATTTGTTCTTGGTTATATCTCTCTTTGTTTATATTGCATAGTCTAGATCATATAACTTGTTGTATTTCATATTTGCTAGGATATAAGTTAATAAGTTTTTAATTAGCATTAATATCAGTTTAGATTAGCATATTACCCTATTCACCTCCCTCTAGGGTAATTTCATTTGGTATTAGAGCTTAGTGCTCTTGATTTGTTGCTTAACCGCATTGAGTCAAAGATCCAAGTTTTCATATATTGCTAATCTTGTTTTTGAAATTATTTGTATCTTGCTTGCATATATATGTCATGGATATGCATAGTGCACCAAGCTTTGGTTATCCCATTAATATTGCTCCTAGGATTGATAGTTTCTCCTATGCACAATGATGTGTAAAATTTAAACTCTTTGTTAGATATAGGCACTTTGATTTGTGGAAAATAATTGATTGTGCTTATATTGTCCCCACTTTGGAGAAATCCAAGTGGAGTAAAAATGTTCAAAGAATGTTTACCATGAACAAACTCTTGTTAGAATTTTTACACGATGCTTTTGATTCATCTTTGTCTAACAAGCTTGATTCTTTTTATAGTGCTTATACATTATGGAAACTTATAGAAGCCTATAAAGGGAACTCGGAGGCCATCCAACAAGCTTTGGAGGATTCTTCTTCAAGTTCATGTGGAGCATCATCTTCATGTACACGGCCACTAGGCAATAGCCCTAGTGAGATATGCGAGTCCAATAACTTAAACTTTTAATTAAAATAATAAAACTTTTTCATACTTAGCTTAGAGTTGAAAATAATTTTTTAAGTTGTCTTGATCTACATATTTTTCAGGATATATATACATATACAAATATATATTTAAAAAAA
>BQKN01000818.1:186357-256445 GCA_022839385.1 Asparagus kiusianus
ATATATAAACTCTTGAATTCACGCTGATTTTATATTATAAAGCCTAAGTTGACTGAGTAATTAAGTCTAAGGAGTATTTGTATACTTAATAACTTAAGTCCAATTGGGTTAGGACTCATTGGCCTAAAACTCGTTAAATGGTAACTTAGAAAGCCCGATAAATTAGAAAAAATCACCAATGAATAAAGAGTGAAATAAAAAATATAATGACAATGTTTTTATATATATAGTTATATTTGTATATATGGTCTTGAAAAATGATTTTGATTAAGAGACTTGAAAATTGCTTAAAACAAAGAGTTAGCATGTTCTTTTCAAAACATTTAAATTAAATTTCTAAGTTAAACTTTGTATAGCTATAATGAAAAGATTTTGTAGGAGATTTACCTTTAGAGTTATATATAAAAACGTTTTCTTGAGTAATAACTAACTTTAATTAGAATGTCTAAATATATCTAGTAAATTAATTATTCACTAACTTCTTTAAATTAGCAAGTTGACCGAATTTTGTGGGTATATTCATTGCAAACCCTCACGAGACCACAATTCGTCCACTAGGGTAACCTAGGGGTTTAAATGCTTGTTGTATACGTTAAATACAACTGCAATTTCTGCGAAAGTGAGTTAGGATTTTTTTTCTTTCTCTTTCATTTATTTTTCTTACTAGAGGACTAACAAAAGTTTAGATGTTGGGGTAGTTAATAATTATATTTTTATTATAATTTTATACCCTCATTATCTATTTTACATGAATAAATATACTACAAATAATTAATTTTTTCTTAATTTACAAGTTAATGAAGAAATAATGAATAAAAGCCCAAAAGACTCTAACTTCCTCATTTTGTAACCTTTTATTGAAGCACAGAATCAAGGCAAGAAGCCTATAGAAGCCAGAGAAACAAAAATCTAATATGAAAAGAAATCATATTCAAGATGGTTGGACATAAAGAAATAATGATATTTCCTAATCCGGAAGGCGGAATTTAACATATAATATAAGAAAATAACCTATCTCGACAAGACGAAGACATTTGTCAAGTTAGATTTTTGATACCTACATCAATAGCTGTATCAATACCAGTATCAAAACCTGTATCGATACCAGTATCGATACCAAATGTGCAGGTACGATTTAAAGGCTAAAATTGATTAACTTGGGGATCAAGTTTAATTCAAGGACTCTCATTCATTTCTGTAGGCTATAAATAGGGGTAGAGAGAGAGAGGGGTTAGGGTGTAAAATATTTTGTAAAAACTCTTTTTAGAGAGGAACGTTACTATTAATTGAGAAGATCTTATAAATTGTAACTTTTTGTTGTAATTAATAGGAAATATTTTTACCTCTTAATATTTTTCTTTTCTTCTCTTTGTTTGATTATGAAGATGAAGATAGGATGAAGATGAAGATCAAGATGAATGTTTTCTATCACCTTAAGGCTAGAAACCTCTTGGGATGTAAATTTTCTCTTTGTAATTAAATTTATCTTTTGATTTCTTATCTTGTTTAAATAGCCAAGAGGCTAGAACCCTCTTGCCTTAGATTTATTTTCATTCTTGTAAAGTAGATTTACTTTATGTCTTTACTTTCTTGCTTTAAATTCTTATATTTATTTCTTGCAATTTATTTTATAGTCTAGATTTTATTTTCTTGTACTATTTGCATTGAGGCTAGAACCCACTTGGGTTTGTTTCCTTTGAAAGTCGGCTTTGTGATTGATTTCATTATAAGTTTGGTCATTTACAACGAATTCAAATAAAAAAATACAACTCTCTCAAAAATAAACACAAGATTCATTTATCAGCTCTTGCTTGCGTGGGTTCTTGGCCGGTGATGGGGATGTCAATATCTATGGACCACCTGACTATCAGATCAGGTCTGAAGCTTTGTTGATTTGTGAAGGAATTAAGAAGCCGAAGCAATTATCTCGGCAACGGCGAGATAATTACTCTTCTTAAGATTACCGCAACGGGGTAATCTCAAGGGAAGAACACGGGAACTGTAGATCTGACAAACTCTTCTTTCCTACGCCGAAGAACTTGGTCAATCTCCTCCTCTCTTTTGAAATTCGTGCTCCTTCAGTCTTCAGTTCGGCAGGGCTTCGCCAACGCTCGAAAATTCAAGATCTGAAAAATAAAGGCCATGCGGCTGTATTTATAGGCTTTGGGACCTCTATTTTCAGATAAGAATAGTCAATTCCCTCTTACCCTTAGTTGTAACCACTTAACCACATTCATGGATAATATTTTATCAGTTGGAGCAAATTCAGGCGATTAACGGTCGAAAAACCACCAAAAACAGCCAAAATCAGCTTTTTCGGGTTGCAGACAACCGCGGGTGTCTCGGTGTGGCCGAGACACTTGTGAGTGTCTCGGCTTGGCTGAGACACCATGTGGTGTCTTAGCCAAGCTAAGACACCATGGGGTGTCTTGGTTTGGCTCAGGACTTCGTCTCGTGCGCTCCATCCGTTTTTGTCGTATTTTCATCATCCGAACTCAGAATAACGCGATCTAGAATGCGTCGAAAAGCTAACAAGGAAAACTACAAGCTCTCATGATTGAATCATGTGTGCAGTAAATAGAACACGAGGGGCACTTCGTCTTTCGTAAGTGACGTGTAGCTCCCGGTTCATTCGTGTTTCGGTTATTCCAAAATTCCGTTACTTCGCATGGTCCGTCGACTCACTTCATGCATTTATCATCATCAAATGAGCTTCTGTGACTCAAATAGCAACGTTCATTGTCTCCTCTCCGTCTCGAGCCACGTGTGGGGACCTATAGGTAATTTTTGATGCCTACAGATACCCCCTCCAAAGTGTTTCAGTCTCGTTTCTTTTATAGATGAGCCTAAAATACTTTGGATATGATCGGTCCAACCTTCAGTTTGTGTAAAATGACTTGTAGTTAGCTTTGATTCTCGACTCTTTCGATTTTCAATCTATTCGATATTTTGACGAATAGCTGAAGTTCTCTCGGTGTTGTGTTTATCGTCTGGCCATTGTCAAAATCTTGAATTAAAACTGGTGAATTGATTTTGGCTCGTATCCTCGAGTTGACTTTGAACTGACCATCTCCAGCACAATATATTAATTTGCATTGACTTTCATCACAACGCGTTGACTGGCGTTGACCGGGGGTTACGCATTGACCGGCGTTAACCTAGGGTTTCGGATCACCCGACGTTGACTTTTTATTACAATGCGTTGACTAGCATTGACCTAGGGTTACGCATTGACCGGTGTTGGCCTAGGGTTTCAGATTGCTTGAGGTTGACTTTTCATTACAACGCGTTATTGGCGTTGACCTAGGCTTACGTGTTGACCGATGTTGACCTAGGATTTTGGATTGCCTGATGTTGACTTTTTCACTGTAACGTGTTGACTGGCGTTGACCTAGGGTTACACGTTGATCGGCGTTGATCTAGGGTTTCGGATCGTCTGGTGTTGACTTTTTCACCGTAATGCGTTGACTGGCGTTGACCTTGGGTTACGCGTTGATCGGTGTTAACCTAGAGTTTTGGATCGCTCGGCGTTAACTTTTCATTACAACGCATTGACTGACGTTAACCTAGGGTTACGCATTGACCGACGTTAACCTAGGGTTTCGGATTGCCCGTTATTGACTTTTTTATTGCAAAACATTGACTAGCGTTGACCTAGGGTTACGCGTTGACCGACGTTGACCTAGGGTTTCAGATCGCCCGGCATTAACTTTTTTAGCGCAACACGTTGACTGGCATTAACCTAGCATTACGCATTGACCGACGTTAACCTAGGGTTTCAGATTGTCTGACGTTGACTTTTCATTATATCACATTGACTGGCATTGACTTAGGGTTACGCATTGATCGGCGTTAACCTAGGGTTTCGGATTGCCCGGCGTTAACTTTTTCATCACAACACATTGACTGGCGTTGACCTAGAGTTACGTGTTGACCAACATTGACCTAGGGTTTCGGATCGACCGGCGTTGACTTTTTCATTGTAACGCGTTGACTGGTGTTGACCAAGGATTACGTGTTGATCGGCATTGACCTAAGGTTTCGGATCGCTCGGCGTTGGCTTTTTCACCGCAACGCATTGACTGGCATTGACCTAGGGTTACATGTTAACCGGCGTTGATTTTTTCATCACAACGTGTTGACTAGCGCTGACCTAGGGTTACGTGTTGACCGGTATTGACCTTGGGTTTCGGATCGCCCGATGTTGTTTTGTATTTATTTTTATCAGAATAACTAATCACCGTCGAAATTAGGTGAAACAGGATCATAAAAAATATTCGGGAGCTCAACCAGGGCCAAGACACCCATGGGTGTCTTGGCCTTGACCGAGACACCTCTATGTTTCTCGGCCAAGGCCGAGACACTCCCCCCCTCATTTCTCTTTTTTTTGTCTACTCTCATTTCCCTCTCACTCTCAAATTTCAAAAAGAGTCCTTTTCCCCCCTAACTTCTTCTTCCTCCTCCTATCCAAACTCCTCATAACCCATTTTTCTCCTCTTTAAGAATTCTTACCCCATTTAAACTCTTTCTTTTAAAACCCCTCAACCCCCAAAAAAAATTCAGATTTTTCCTCCTCATTGGCCGAAATTTGTCTCCTCTCAAAGCTAGGGTTTCATCTCCTCTTCAAGCTCAATATTTGATTTTTGGAATTGGGTTTTCAAGCTTCTTGGTTTGGGTAAGCTTCTCTCCAAGAACATTTTTTTTTGCATTCTTAGTTAAGAATCCATAGGTTTTACAAGAAAGATTGAAACTTTATTCTTGTAATGGGAGTATGCCATGAATTTGTATGCAAAGATTGTGGCTTTTGTGAAAAAGATTGAATTTTGTTAGTGGATTATGAAAGTGGCCGAAATTTTGGGGGGTTTTAGAAATTTTGGAGGACTTTTGTGTAAAATAGAGCTAAAATTTTGGGGGGCTTTTATGCAAAAGTGGAATGAAATTTTTGGATTTTGATTGTATACTCATTTGGCCACAACTTTGAGGGGTGTTTCATGTAAAAAGATCACCAATTGTTGAGGGGTTTATTTGTAAAAAGTGGTCAAAATTGGTTGAGGGACTTGTTTGCAAAGTGGCTAAAATTTTAGGGCTAAAATTTGTAGAGTTTGGACTACACACCCATGATCAAAAGTTTGAGAGGTATATGTGCAAATTGGGCCGAAATTTGTAGAGGGGTCTATTTGCAAAGTTGGCCGAAATTTGTAGAGGGGTTTATTTACAAAATTGGCTGAATTTGTAGGGGGGTTTATTTAGAAAATTGGCTAAAATTTGTAGAGGGGTTTATTTACAAAATTTGGTTGAAATTGTGAGAAATAGAGGACGATGGTTTTCCTTCATGTAGAGGGGTTTATTTACAAAATTTGGCCAAATTCAAAGGTGTTCATGGCTAAAATTTAACTTTGAACATGAGGGGTATTTTGGTATTTTACCCAAAAGTTGATCATGAAGGCTTTAAATACAATTTGAACCTATGGTTTGCATGCATAAAACTCATAGGTTTAATTAGACTTCAACTATAAAATCCTATTCTGTTTATAGGACTTTAGCTAAAGTTCGTAATTTCCTTTCTAATTTTCGGGTATTTGGATTTATGATTGTACCAGATCCGTTGATTTTAGTTGTAGGTTAACCATGTCTCCACGCCGACCGTGATTCCATAGGAGTCGCTCCTCTTCTCAGCATAGCGAGAAGGAGGCTCCCGTACCATTCTCTTACGGGGGTAAGCTTTTATGTTTTCTGTATCCTCGCTTGACCCATTTGCGGGTCAATCGGGAAGATTCGATGTCGTCCTTCGTGGGCTTGAGGTTTCAGGATGATTTACTATTCTATCATGCCCTCGTTTGGCCCCTTCGCGGGTCACTCAGGAAGAACCAACGTCCTCATTCGCGGGGATCGAGGTTACAGGATGATTTGTGGTTCTATCATGCTCTCGTTTAACCCCTTCGCTGGTCACTCGGGAAGAACCGACATCCTCCTTCGCAGGGATCGAGATTTCAGGATGATTTGTAGTTTTATCATACCCTCGCTTGACCCCTTCGTGGGTCATTCGGGAAGAACTGACATCCTCATTCACGGGGATCGAGGTTCCAAAAGACGTGTTTTGCTTGGCCAATTCACGTCTTCTGGCATATTAGGGCGATTTCGTGTTATATTATACTGCGTGGGTCGGGGTACATTACAACGTTGCTTACGTGATGATGCATATCATTTTTCTGGTGTAGGACACTCGAAATCATCTCACCAATCACTCAATGAATGATTCTCTCTCGCTAGATTGTGAGATGAATTCAATCATTGTATAATTCATGAATAATTTTTTGATTCCTTGTTTATTTTGCTGCAGTTGAATTCCCTGCAGATAGCCTTCCTCCTCATGCTACTAGTAGTTGCAGTGGAGAGAGTTTTGCTTCTGTTGTCGATAGGCAGACCATTGGTCCAACTCCTCAGTTTGATAAGAGTCGTTCCGAGGAGTTCTGTCACTTGATACGAGATGGGGGCTGTCGTTCACTACGCCAGTTGATTCCCGATGCCACCTTCACTGAAGACTCTATTTCCACTCAGGCTTTAGAGAAGCCTGGTTATTTATTTGGTCTAACTTTTATAGGACTGATTGCTTAAACTGAAAAGATCTCTTTGTTTATCGAAGTGAGATCAGATTTCGACCCTAACTTTTACAGGTTTGGCCGAATGGGTTTGAGGCCATCCTAACTTTTATAGGTTTAATTGCTCAATTAAAAGTGGATCTCTCGTTCATGGAAAGAATCAAGAGGGGATTCTGGTTTTGGCCCTAACTTTTATAGGTTTGACTAAGAAAGCAGAGGGAGTGGAATACAGATAGCAGTGAAAATGCCGATTTATACTAGCCACTCGATGGAGGATTTTGATGCTAAGTGATCAGTACTTAACACGCAAAATTTAAAATTTCCAAAGATTGGCGTATAGGATTTTTGGTGGACTCACCGTCAACTGATTTGATCGGTGAGGGATTTTGTGAGGAAAGTTTGCTCTTGTCAAAATGGTTGAATCTCGTCTCAAGCAAAAGAAATCATTAGAGTTGGTGAATTTAATCTCGAAAATGAGATAGATTCCAACATTGAGGACATTCAGAATCTAAGTAGGGATTTCTTGCTTATCTTTTTTGTAACTACTGGGTTATCCCTAGGAATACCCCACATAGTATTCTTCTGAGAACTTCCTGTGACATGGGTTATCCCAAACGTACTAAGGGTAGTACTTTTTTAGGAATTTTCCATTTATCGGCATCATCAGCCGAGCGCCTTTCTTGGTAATAAGGCGATAAGCGCCATTCGAGTAGACTGTCTCTACTACGAATGGCCCCTCCTATTTGGGTTCAAATTTTCCTTTCTTCTTAGAATTAAGGATCATGGGCCGTTGGATAGCTAAGACCAAGTCTCCTTTTTTGAAACTCCGATGTCGAACTTTTTTATCAAAAGCTCGGGAAATTCTGGCTTGGTAGAACTCAATGTGCTGCTGAGCTTCCAAGCGCTTCTTGCCGAGCATCTCAAGTTCTTCGAGACGTTTCTGATACTGTTCTTCGGTTGTTAACTCTATTGCGAGAGTGATCCAGAGCGATGGAATTTAGATTTCCAATGAAAGAATGGCTTCACACTTGTATACCAGAGAATATGGAGTCGATCTCGTTGGCGTGTGGACCGTGGTACGATAGGCTTATAAGGCTGCGCCAAGCTTATCATCCTAATCTCATTTATTACTTTTCACGAGTTTTGATAAAAGCTTTATAATAGTCTTGTTAAAGGCTTCTGCCAATCCATTCGCTGTAGGATTGTAAGCTGTCGACGAGACGCCTTGAACTTTGAACTTCTAGCAAAATTTGATAAAGGCTTTACTGACAAACTGGGGCTCATTGTCATGTATGATTCGTCTTGGGACACGATATCGATAGATAATATGGTGCTTGATGAATGCAATCACATTGCTGGTCTTTACTTATTTGAGCGAAATGGCTTCAGCCCACTTGGAGAAGTAATTGGTAATTGCCAGAATGAATCTATCGCCTTTGACTGACGGAGGATTTATAGGACAAACAATGTCCATTCCCCAAATCTCAAAAGACCATGAGGTAGCCGAAGAATGTAGATGCTCCGGTGGTTGGTGCATATAATTTGTGTGTACCTAACACGCATGACATTTTCTAGCGTATGCGACTGCATCTTTTATCATGGTGGGCCAGAAATATCCCATCCTTCTGATGCGGTCATAAAGTTTGGGGCCAGGTTGGTGTGCACCACAAGCCCCTTCGTGTGTCTCCCTAAGGACTTCTTCTGCCTCTTTAGTGGATAAGCAACATAATAGTAAACCATCATACCCCCAACGATATAGCGTTCGACTCTTCGTGTTATAGTAGAATCTCAGTGCTCTTCATCGGATTGAGTCCCCTTCATTCATGTCTTCTGGTAAAATTCTATGTAAGATGTAATCCATGATAGGGAAATGGTAATCTCGGGGTTCGAACTCAACTTGAGTTGAATACACTTCTTTAATATCATCTTCTCCGTTGCCTACATCATGGATTGGTACGAAGAGTTAGTGAGTTCTCACTGTAACGAATTGTTCCATTTCGAGAGGCTGTGCCAGAGATACTGCTAATGCTACTAATGCATCCGCGTAGGCGTTCTGTAAGCGTGAAATGTATTCAATAAAGAATCATTCGAATGATTCCGCCATCTCAACGGCCATCCTATGGTATGGTATCAAATCCTGTTTCTAACCTTATACTCCCCTTGAACCTGTTTAACTACCAGTTGAGAGTCACCAAAAGCTTCAAGGTATTCGACCCCCAGCTCTTTAGCAAAGTTGAGTCTAATAAGCAGCACATTATACTCAGCTACGTTATTCAAGCACGACTCGGTCAGCGAGTAAGCTCGAGGCATCACATGTTTTCCCGGGGAAACTAAGACAACTCCAACTCTGGAAGAAATCTTAGAACATCCAGGAGCACTTGCTACATTAGTTGCTCGAGAAGCACCATTGAAGTACAAACACCACACTTGTTGATGGGAAGTTGCGTTGGTTTCGTGGGTTTCATTTGGCAGATCGTTGTACACCTCGACAGTATCCATAGTTAGGTTAGCTGCCAGGAGATCGCAAATAGCTTGGTCTTTGACCGACTTTTGTTGCTTACAGTGTAGGTCGTATTGGGACAAAAGCAGGGCCCATTTCGCTAGCCGCCAGTTTATGAAAGCGGGCTGCGTCATGAATACTCAGACTGGGTTAACATTGGAAATGACGTAGATAGTCTGTCCGACCAAGTAGTGTCACATCTTTTGAATAGAGAATACCAAGGCGAGACACTCCCTTTTGATCATTGGATATCGAGATTCGGCATCCACGAGGGTCTGACTCAAGTCATATACAGCCTGTTCGTAACCATTATCGTCGTCTTGTGCAAGTAATGCACTTAACGAGTGGCTCGTCACCTTGACATAAATCAAGAACGGTTTGTCCGATTTCGGTGCAACGAGCACAGGGGGTCTCAAGATATATTCTTTAATATTATCGAATGCTTTTTGACAAGCATCGTCCCTTACAAATGACACGCCCTTCTTTGTAATCCTGGAGAATGGTTGACATTTCCTCGAAAGGTTCGAGATGAACCAATGGATATAAGCCAACCGTCCTTGTAATCCTCTAAGTTCCTTAAGGTTTTTTGGGGGTCTCAGCTTATTAATTGCCTTCACTTTATCAGGATCGATATGAATACCCTTGGTGATGACGACGAATCCAAGGAATTTGCCGCTGTACATTCCGAGGAAAGATTTGGTAGGATTCATCTTCAATTGCTGAGTCCGCATCAGGACAAACATCATTTTTAAGTATTTGATGTGATCATTTTTGTCACAACTTTTCACAACTAGATCATCCACGTAGCATTCGACAGTCTTCCAGAAATGCTCCTGGAAAATCTTTGACATGGCTCTCTGATATGTGGCACCTACGTTCTTTAAGTCGAAGGGCATAACTGTGTAACAAAAAACACCAAGGGGTGTTCTAAACACGATATGCTTTTCATTATTTGGATGCATATTTATCTGATTATAACCGAAAAATCCATCCATGAAGGACATTCTCTCGAATCCACACATATTGTCGATGATAACATCTGTGATGGGAAGAGGGAAATCATCTTTCGGGCAGGCGGTGTTGAGGTCTCTAAAGTCGATACAAATCCTGATTTTCCCGTTCCTCTTTAAGGAACGGGATAATATTGGCAAGCCATTTAGGATGTTGCTCCTCCCTGACGAAACCCGAGTCGATAAGCTTTTTAACTTCGGACTCCATTTCCTCCATAATTTGTAGACGAAACCGTCTTTGTTGTTGTTTGATAGGTTTGACATGCAGCTTAATATTGAGGCGATGCATTGCTACATTTGGATCGAGCCCTAGCATATGCTCGTAGTTCCAAGCAAAAACATCGTTGTACTCCCTGATGAGGGCAATTAGCTCTTCTTTCTCATTTGGCGGGAGGCTATCGCTAATGAATATCGGTTTTGGATTATCCTCATTACCTATATTCACCTAGATTACTTGGTCCTCGGTAGGGGGTTCCCTTTGTTCAAACCTATCACTGTACTGCATATTCAGGTGATGAACCCAAGAGTCTTCCCAAGTCGGCATTTGGTCGTCTTCCTCTATTGTGGCAGGGTCGACTGTAGCCATATTTGACATTAGCCTTTTGAACATTTCTCCGAGACTAGCGTCAGAGTCCCAGGCTGAAGAGTCAGAAGAATATTCGTCTTTACCCTTATTAGCAATCTGATTAATGACCTGCCAACAACACTTGTCATCGAACGAGGAGACATAGCCTAAACCTCTTCTGTGGCTATAATAGTTATCGGGTTTCCCTTTCGGTACGTAGGCCATACGAGGTGGAACTCACGGACCTCGAACAAAACAAAGACCCTTTCTGAGTACGAAGTCATATCCGTATCTCTCCATGAGATTACGTGCTTTTGTGTCATATCTGAATAAATAAGGAGCCGGTTTATCATCATCGTCATCTTCTTCCAAGAAGTGATTTGGTATTGAAAATTCTTTCCCCTTACCATAGATGACTTCTTTTTCATCCCCTGTCTTCGCAGGAATGACGAGCGTTGTTCCAAATGAATCCTGAACATGTTTCTTCGTCATGCAAGACGATTGAAGTGGTACATACAAATTAGGGTCATTGTATAACCCCCTCATGATATTATCGAGACACAACGAGTATTCTAAATCATCATTTATTATTACTTATTTGGTAAGTTGCCAATTACAACTACTATCCGATAACTCCCCATCATCAAGATTGATTACAATAGGTATAATGTCATTAAGTAAAAAACCACCGTCGTAACCAAATCCAGCTTCGGTATCAGCTTCTTCTCTGCTATCCGTGCCTTAGGCCGATGGTTCACTATCAGATTCAGCACCGTAGAGAAAAGAGTCAGTAAAATAATTCTCTAACCCCTTAAACGGTTGCTTATCCGCGCCCACCGTCTTGACCTCATTATTAGTGTCTACATACTTAAGACACCGATGGAGGGTAGAAGGGACTATAACGTTACCGTGGATCTAAGATCAACCCAACAGTAAGTTATAAGAAGTCTCTGCGTCAATCACATAGCATGTAACTTCCGACTTCAAATCTCTAATCTGGCACTTTACCCAGATTTTACCCAATGGTCTGGACCCACTAGTATTGAATCCATAGATCGTAGTGCCCGTGGAGGCCAACTTACTGACCGGTATTCCGAGATTATACATCAATCAGAGCGGCATGATGCTAATAGCGAAACCCGGATCGACTTGGATCGGTTGATAATGCTAGAGTCTCTGTACTCGGTGAAATACAAGGTCCGGTCATGCTTTGAATTCTTTGTTTGCATGTCCTCTTTGGTGAAAGAAATGGAGGGAATGTGTTGTGTCGTGAGGTTGCAATGTTGCACTGAAGGCTCTGGTTCTTCAGGGGATGGTTTTATCTAAGTCAGGAAAACGTGAGAGTTGGCCAAAGCTTCTTGTAGTGCTTCCCTTGTGTCCTTCGAAAGATGTAGTAGCTCATTAGAGTTATTCTAGCCGGTGTATTGGCTAACTGCGCCATAATATTGAAGCACTGTGGAGTGTTCGAGATCCCTGGTTTATCTCTCCCAATCGGTTCATTGAATCGAGACTGCCTTGGGTTCTGGCCCTCTTGGTATAATGGTTCTTTCTCCTTTAGCTTTTGATGAGTCTTTTTAATTGGTGCTGGGGGTGTCGTGACCACCCCCATTTCCGCTAATGTCTTGGAGGGAATGGTTTTAGTTACCCCCTGTTTAGCCAATTGATCAGAAGCACTGGGATACTTGAAATGGTACTCATTTCCACTCCTTATAACAAAGACCTCTTGCTCATCTTCGGAGAGTGGGAAAGTAGGAATTCCTTCATCATTTTCTTCTGGAATAGCTACAACTCCATAACAAGACTTTCCTTTCCCCTTCGATTTCTTCTTAGATGACGACCTAGCCCATTGTTCATCTTCGACCAGATCAGGATGGACCCATAGAATTTTGCCATTCGGGGCTGTGTGTGGCACAAGTCCTTTCTGACGTTGTTTATGAGGCCGTCGTTGACGGTCTTCACAGCTACATTTATCAATGGCTAAGGTTGGAACCAGTTCAAAAGAATAAATCCGAAGCTAATTGACACGGTATTTGCACCCACCTTCTTCTCCTTGGCGGATTTCACCGTAAGGACTCTAACATCGATCAACGCTTGGATCTTATCCTTGAGGGCGTAGCATGATTTGGTGGGATGATGCACCACTCTGTGGAATGCACAGTATTTTGGGTCGTTAACCTTCTTAGCGTCTTCCTAATCCTGGATTAGAGGTAACTTGATTTTGTTATTCTCCACAAGGTGTTTGAAGAGACCAGGAACTTCGTCCTCCCTAAAAGAATAAACTTTCGGAAATTTTTGTTTGGTAGTCTTTGGATTTTGTGACATATGTTGCCGTTGCGATTGTTGAGACCCCTTTTGTGGTTGCTGTTGCTGTTGCGGTTGCAATTCAAACGTCTAGTTTGCATCCACCGCATTTGCTTAGGCTTTCCCTTTACCTCGAGGAACAAAATTCTGCTTTTGGGTATTAGCCTCCGTTTGACCTCTTTCGGCCTTCTTCCTTTTGAGGAAATGTTCGACTCGTTCTCCTCGCACTTTCAAGTCCTTCTAAGTCTTGGACAGTGTCATTCCCAAAGCTTCCATGATATCTATCGAAAGGTTGTTGTGATAAGTCTCGAGGATAAAATCTTCACTGACCGGATCTCAACAATTCATCGCCAAGTTCCGTAATCTTTTAATGAAGTTCTCCACCAACTCTCCATTCTTCTGTTTCTCATCGAACAACGTTCCGATTGAAACTTCGGAATCATCATCGAATAAATTCATAAGAAACATGTCTTCTATGTCATCCCAACTAGTGATACTCCTCGGCTTGAGGCGGCGATACCAATCGAATGCCGCTCCACAAAGAGTACTCACAAATGACCGTACTATTAAAGGTTCATTATCGGAGATTATCCCCAAATGGGACTTGAAATATATCAAATGCTGGGTGGGGGAACCTTTTCCGTCGAATGGTGTAAAGTTAATCAGATTAAACTTTTCTGGGATGGGTTTGACTCTCATTCCCTCGGGTATGGATATGGTATTCCAGACTTCTTTACCTCCTGAGCACTCATCAAGACGTTGATTTTGCTCTCTAAGTCCCTCATCTTCTTATCCGTGCTCATATCTTTCTTTGAGCGATTATGGGGAGAAGTAACATAGTCCTCCCTTGTATTGTTGTCATCTGAGGGTCCACCCCCAGTATTGTTATTAACGGGAGGGATTTCCATATTAGCTTTCTCGTCCGTTTCCCGATCGTTGTCAACCTGATTAGGCTTATTACGACGGTTGGACTCTCCCTACTGGTTCGTCAGTACCGCAATTTGTCAGCTATGTATATCTCTCATTTCCTATATAGCCATCTCTATTTCAAATTTAAAATTCTCTTTCTGCTTGGTTAAAGCCTCCTCGAGAATCTTAGTCATTTGTTCGACATTAATCATAAACGATTCGTAAGATTGTCCTGCATTGGATGCCGTATCATCAAAAGTTAATACCGAGCAAGTATCTGACGTTTCTTCGTCCGAGGATCGTGACCTTCTGGGTCTAGGTCTGATAGTTCTAAATCGCAACTAAGTCATGCGTTGAGATACTTTTGTAAAAGGTTCAGGACTGAAGCGTCGCACAGATTTGTCTTTGTCGACCATGTTGATAGTAACTCACGAGAGCTCGTTACTTGTGTCGACTGACCTTCTTCTGCGGAAATGCCTCGGTTTAGCCTCGGATGTTTCGATGGAGATTCTTTCAAACACCGAAACCCTTTGTGGGGCCTTAGAGCTGTAGCATTCTAACAACATCACCTTGATTATCTTGGCACACGGACAGTGCGAGTCCGTGTCTCGGGTATTTCTTTTTCGGGATTTATTTGCACCCCCAGCCCGATAGTAAAACTCGTCGGTCTGATGACCGAAGCAACCCATCATGTGTTGGCACAACTTCCCAGTAATGTCGTCATCGGACAAACCTATTTCCTATTGGGGATATGAAACTTCATTGGCGTGTCCAAGAGTCACGCGTTTAGCCTTATGCCTTCGTGAGCAAGAAACTCTAACGGGCTCTTGAACTTCAACTCGCAATCTGATATCGTCGGTCATAGGGGCTTTCCTTTTATTGTTATTGGGGGGATTAGTATGACCCCCAGCTTGAATTGTTGTTTGGGAACCTTTCAACGGCTCTAATCTCTCCTTCACAGGTGCTTTACCTAGATCTTCGGGGAGAGGACCAAGGCGGTCTTTAGAGAAACTCTGAATTTGGTGAGATCCACACTACCGTATGGCTTCGTCAGAAGTACGGGGACATGGGAAACGAGTTCTAAAGTTGACGAAGACCGAATGGTAATTTCGTCCACTTTTACCTTAGGCGCTGACTTTGCCTTCGGCACCCACACCCGTTTGTGCTTGGGTGACTTTTTAATCGCCTCTTCCTTCTGCATTTCTTTTTCTTTTTGCAAGAGGACTCGAGCATGTGTGAGTAATGCGTAGTGCTTCTGGATTCAATCCTCAAGGGTAGAGCGGTTCCTTTGACGCGGACCAATTCATTCTTCTCTGCTTTGGAGGAGGGGTTGTTTGCTCGCCATTGTTGTTCTCGGTGCTGCCAAGATTTTAGATCCACATCATAGCGGATCCCATCCATTGGCTCCAAAGCCTTAGCCAGTTGATGCGCAAGGCGTTAATGTCGTCTTTGGAGCTCTCTCTTCGACAGAGTTGGCACATCTTCACTAGCTAAACTTTTGCTGGAGGGGAGGCCTAGATCTACAGCTTGGACATCATTGGATGCTAGAGGGGCATCGCGAGGTGTAAGTGCGGTTGCAGTGAGAGGATCTTGGATCTTTGAGCCTGAAGTCCAGCGAGTGTTCTTTGAAGAGGTAGCCTTACTACGCCTACGGGGAGAGGCGAATCTAGAAGAGGAGGAAGGGAGATACTCTTCAAACTTCTGCTGGTCAAATTCGTATTCGACCTCTTCGTTCACCGGGATCTTGATCGCCGACTGCGTCACGACAGCCTCTGCAGAGAGGTTGTTGGCTCCCACTATGATCGCCAGTTTGTTTCCTTCGAAAGTAACCTTTGTAATTGATTTCATTATAACTTTGGTCGTTTACAACGAATTCAAATTAAAAAAATACAACTCTCTCGAAAATAAACACAAGATTCGTTTATCGGCTCTTGCTTGCGTAGGTTCTTAGCCGGTGACGGGGACGTTAATATCCATGGACCATCTGACGATCAGATCAGGTCTAAAGCTTCATCGATTCGGGAAGGAATCAAGAAGCCAAAGAAATTATCTCGGCAACGGTGAGATAATTACTGTTCTTCTTAAGATTACCGTAACAGGGTAATCTCAAGGGAAGAACACGGGAACTGCAGATCTAACAAACTCTTCTTTCTTACATCGAAGAACTCGATCAATCTCCTCTTCTCTTTTGAAATTCGTGTTTCTTCATTCTTCAGTTTGGCAGGACTTCCCCAACGCTCGAGATTTTTAGATCTGAAAAATGAAGGCTCTAAGGCTATATTTATAGGCTTCGAGACCTCTGTTTTCGGATAAGAATGGTCGATTCACTCTTATCCTTAGTTGTAACTACTTAACCACGTTCATGGATGATATTTTATCAGTTGGAGTAAATCCAGGCGGTTAACGGTCGAAAAACCGCCAAAAACAGTCAAAATTAGCTTTTTCGGGTTGTAGACACCCGCGGGTGTCTCGACGTGGCCGAGATACTAATGGGTGTCTCGGCTTGTCCAAGACACTCACAAGTGTCTTGGCTAAGCCGAGATGCTCATGGGTGTCTTGGTTAGGCTTAGGGCTTGGTCACGCGCGCTCCGTCTATTTTTACTATATTTTTATCATCCAAACTTGGAATCACGCGATCCAGAATGTGTCGGACAGCTAACGAGGAGATCTACCAGCTGTCGTAATTGAATCATGTGTGGAGTAAATGAGACACGAGGGGTGCTTCGTCTTTCGTTAGCAGCGTGCAGCTCCCGGTTCATTCGTGTTTTGGTTATTCTAAAATTCCATTGCTTCGCATGGTCCGTCGACTCACTTTATGCGTTTGTCATCGTCAAATGAGCTTTTGTGACTCGAATAGCGATGTTCATCGTCTCCTCTCCGTCTCGAGCCGCGTGCGTGGACCTATACGCAATTTTTGATGCCTACAGGGATTAGTTTTTATTTTTATCTTTTTTTCATTTCTTTGATTCGCCTTAAGGCTAGAACCTTCTAGGGAATTGCTATTTTTTAAAGATGTGGAACTAATACTTGTGGGAACTCTAGAAATTGCATGAAATTAGCTAGTGGATTCAATTTTAGACTCGTCATATCTTAATTGAATCCTCCGTCTTTTACTTTCTTTATTTTCCTCTTTATTCTTGATTTTTCTCTTTTTAGTTTCTTGATTTTATTTCACTCATATTTCTTTCTTCACTTTTGTTAGTTTTGTTTATATTTACACTTTATCACATCCACTCTTTTTCTCTCCACTCTCAATCTCGTTTTATTTTATTTACATACAATCACTCTCACACACTCTCTCTCTCTACAATCATATTTATCACTCCTAAATATCACACAAGCAAGATAAGAACCGATCTTGATTTCCTCATACAAACACCTTCCTCGTGGAAATGATAACTTTTTATACTATAACTTGGTGGTTGTGTACTTGCAACATTAGAGATATACATTTATGCTCCGTCAACCGCCAACAATAAAAGACAATATATAAAGTCTCATAAATGTTTCCCCTTATACAATGTATACAAAAGACAAAATTAGCAAACTAGCCTTTCCAAAAAGAAATAGACCTCCTAATAATAAGACTTTCCTTAAATACTAGAAACTAAAGAGAACAAAGCAGTTCAACATACAATTTGAGCATAAAAACAAATTTCTTCGATCCAAAACACGGTTGGAATAGAAAACTGGTTCTAGACGCGGAGAACCTCCTGAGCTTTCTGAAAGTATATGATGATGGTGTTTCTATGGAGGAAACTAAATATTACAGTCCATTGAAGTTGCATGTCAAAATTTTCTAAAAATTATACTTTTCTCCGCGACCACCCATGCTTCACTCTATCCTATTTCTCCAAAAAAATACCAGAAATTGCTTCACATCATATTTGAATTCAAAGTAAATAGGACTTCTAATTCGACAAGCTTTAAGGTTTTGACATGAATTAATTGGTCATGCAATTGGTAGACCGATCAATTGATCTCCCAAAACTCCAACCCGATTTACTGTTCAGTCAATCTCCAGAAGTCTACTCGGCTCCTTCTTTATCTTCTTACACTATATTTGTAAGCATTAGAAAGCATGATGGATATATTTGTTCAGAAGTTTTCAATTTAGTGCTAGTATCCATTAGAGGAGAAATCATATTTTGGGTTGGCTAAACTCTCATTGACCAACCCATATCACTAGTCCCAAGGAGAATAGAGAAATGCTTAAATATCTTAGTTGTTTCTATATATGAGTATCACTTTCATTGTAAAATGGTGGGTTGCATGCCTTCAAGAATTAGTTTCTTTCTATTACTTGAAACCCTTGATTAGTAGAAAGCAAAAGTTAAACTAACATAAAAAATGAAAAGAATATCAACCGATTTCATTATTAGTTTAGGGCATTACAAAATAAAAATATAGAGAACATTGTCTTGTCTCATACACTTATAAATCTTCCTCTTAATTTTCTCTTAGTTGTTTCTGTTATTTCTTTTAATGTACCCTTTCATTTTTTTTTCAATGAGAAAGGATCAGTCTATTTATAGGGTAATTAAGGGGAAGTTATTACCAAGTGTTGCAATTGGATTGATGGAGAAGTTACATAACTCCCTTATCAAAGCTGCTCATAATACTTATGTATTACAACTTAGTTATCTTCCTTCTACCTTTTTAGATCTCACATGCTTATTATGCTTTATTTCTATATCTTCTCTCACAAGCTTGATCTTCATATCTTTTGTCATAAACTTTTCATGAATATGAGTGACAAGGTGATTTATGTTTATCTCTTAAACACCATAGGAAAAAGATCCATGTATATTGTTAATCAAAGTAAGAGTATGCTTTCTCATATTGAGTCATAATGATTTGTAAGGTGTGGAATGATAACAAGGATGCACCCTATCTAGTATTGTAGACACGTGGTATCTAGCGTCTCAAAAACTAAAGGGAGTGAGGCCGTGAGTTCTCTCATGTTATTCTTCTTGAACATGGAATGAAAGGGTATGGTCCCCTCATTCTAAGTTAATCTTTTGTTATATCAGAAAAGGTACAAGCATGTTATGTGAAGACCTATGTCTTTAGATTTTTGGGATTATGGTTTAAAAGAGATTTTATTCTTCCAATTAGGATAGCTCCTCAAATAGGAATTAAGTAGAATGAAGGTATATGTGCCCCTTTATCTAATTTTTATGATATACCATTGCCTCCATTTAAGTCATTCTAACATAAAAGGTAGATGAAGTGAGGGTTCATGTTCCCTCAAATTTGAATTGAAGAGAGAGTGTACATGTCTCTCATTGAGTTGTATTGTTATAGAAACCATGTGAGGTAGAGGTTCATATATATATTTTTTAGTGTGTTGGTCTAATAGAGGGATCTAAGTACCATCAAGTTAAGTTCAAAATTGATTTATATGAGATGTAGGCTTCCTCAAGTTGAAATTTGCTTTCAAGACTTATTGAGCAAGTAACAACACATTCTGATGCTCAGATGGCAGGGCGCGGTGTATGTAGTCTCTTATTTGAGTTATATTGAAGGTATATTCACCTCCAATTGAATTATACTTGACGTGTGCAATGCATTTGATTTTTTTGAGATATCCCTTCATAGATTCATTGTGATATAATATATTTTGGTGTCATTTCACCCTCCTCTCCCCTCTCCCCTGCCCCTGACTCACGTGCTCAGGTTTATATCGAGCATGTGAGTCAAATTATTAATTTTTTTGAGGTGTAAATACATGAATTTTCAATATCCCAAAATTAGTTTTTTTGAAAGTTTGAAAATATAGAATGTCTCTTTTGAAAGTACCCTAAAGGGGGGGGGGGGGGGTGAATAGGGTATATGCTAATTTAATCCGATATTAATGCCAAATTAAAACTTATTAATAATATTCTATCAATTATGATATACAACAAGATATATGAGCAATGATATGCAATTAAACTAAGGGCGATATAAACATGAGACAATGGCGATATAAAATGTAATAAATAATGAGCACAAATAATACGCCAAGGAAAACTAAAACACACAATATGATCACGGAGTTCGGTCACCCTCGACCTACGTCTCCGCTCCTCACTCACAAGGAGAATCTCCACTATCACAACCGGTTTTTAACGTTCATCAAAAACGTTTACACAATCAGTTTTCTAGCTCACCGAAAACTTTCACAACTCACACAATTGTAATCACACAATACACTCTATAAGTGTTGGCCTCTCATGTGTCACCTTCCTCAAGTACTCGGATTTACTACTTCTCCCTAGGCTTTACTACTGACGCCACTCCTTTTAGAATTGACCTTGTCTCTCACCATACACTCATCTCGGTGTCCTTGTGTATTACAATGTGTTCTCACAAATTAAGCACAAATACAAATTATTTTGTTCTCTAACAAGATGAGAACTCAATTAAGATCACACTCAATGTTACAACTCCTACAACTCAAATATACAATATATGAAAATACTAAAAGCTCAAGTGAGTTGTGTGTGTAAGCAATGAGTATAATAAAATACAAACTTAATATAACATCTAGCATAATAAAAATGATAATCAACAAATAATATAAATATAAATCTTGAATTGAGTTTAGCAAAAACTTCTTTAAAAATCAAGAGTGAGAGAGATTGAGATTGAAGTCCGAACACAAAAGAAATGATCTCCTCCTCTTGTGAAAACTTCTTCACATAAACACTTGTAAAACAAACTTAAAAAAAACCCTTAGAACCTTTGTAAACTTGTTTAAAACTTTTCTTAGATATATCTAAGTGTTGAGAGCTGAGGGATATTTATATGTTCTTAATACAACAGCCCAAAGCCAAAGAATAGCATAAAAAATGAGGCAAAAATCCCAAAAAAACAAGATATGGAAAAAACTGGTCGGTCAACTGAATTTCAAGTGTCGGCCGATCGAATTTGGGTCTCCGGTTGTGACGTTCCAGGGTTCACACAAGGCTACAGTTCAAGGTAAAACCCAAATTGTCAAACCTGCCAAACACCAACACCATGCTACGACATGTTTCACCATCACAGTTACTATCTCTCTAGTAGAGTCAACAAATAGGTAAAGGTACAAAACAGGAAAATAATGGAAATAGTACAAGAATAGAATATGCATAGAAGAAATGTGAGAATGATCAACACATGAGCCCAACTGACTTAGTATAAGAATATCTCTGATCTGTAATAAATGTATCAAGTCTCATAATCAAGAGTCAAAAGAAAATCTTTCTAAGGCACATTACCTCTACAAAATAAAAATACAATCTCTAGAGTTTGAAAATGAACAAGTACCACTTGCCGATAGCAGCCCTCAAACACCACCCCTCCAAACCCCATCTCCCCTCCAACAGCACCGCCACTGTCCCGCACGGTGCCGCCAGTCATCGCCGCCCTCTTCAGGCCCGTCACGCTGCCCCTACAGTCCTCCGACACCCACGAATCCCAAGGCAAGTTCCACTTCCTTAGTGAGATGCTCGTTGTTCATGTATATTGACAGAGAGAATGTTATGTTATCATATATAATAAATCAGTTATATTAACACTATGCCAACCCATGAACTGTTAGACTAAATATGGTATGAATCAATCGTGCACTAATTTAGTTTTAAAATGTGCACTGATGTGATATGCAGTTTAGTTGATTACATCTTGACTGATTAACTATAAATGTGTATGATGGTGTGAGATTAATAATTGAAATTATGATGACTATAGAATGCTTATGACTATAAGATACTTGTGGATGCTAAACCTATACAGCGAATAATAATAAAATAAATACGGCTGTAATTATATTTGTGAATTGATGAGCATAAGATCTACAATTAAGCCTATATATGATGAGTGGATATTATGAAATACTATTAAAAAAGAAAACATAGAAAATAATTTATAAAAATGGAAATGTTACTGTTCATACAGAAAAAAATAATAATATATTTTTAAAGATTAGTTAGAATTAGTTTAAAATAAATTATTTGTAAAAGGATTCTTTTTAATAAATAGATTCATGATTTAAAAGATAAGAAATAACTTAAAAGAACTCATTTGTAATAAATAAATTTATAATTATTAAAATATTAGTTTTGAAGTAAAATAAATTAAAAGAAATATTTTGGTAAAAGAATTATTTTAGGATAATTTTAATAATTTAAAGGAATTAATTTTGAAAAGGAAATTATTTTTGAATAATTTTAACGAGGAATAAATAATTTATTATGAAAAAGGATTATTTTAATTTAATTTGTAAAAGAATTATTTTAAGTAAATAAATTTATTATTTTAGAAGAACAATTTTATGATTTATAATTCTTAGATTTAATTATCTGATATGCCATGATATTATTACACACGATTCTTGTTGCGATTGAGAACTGTTAGTAGTCATGACCTTAGTGGCCATAGTGTGTCATGTATAAGATCTAGAGACATGTATTGTGTTGATTTTGAAAAATAAGACAAGAGTTGGGATGGGAAAGTCTTGGTTCATGTGATCGGATGCGGTTGTTGATGTATCTTCCGGACTCGTACGAGTGCCTTGTTTCGGCCTGGGGTTGGTCCGTTAGGCCAGTGGTGTTGTTTCCTCACATGGTCCGTGATTTCATTTTGTCACCCGAGTTTAGCTTGAGTTCGGACCAGGCTAAAATCGTATTGCGTGTAGTCCTCTGCTCAGTTTGTTTCACGGGATTGGATGCACGTAGGGGATATGTGAACAGTCAGTTATCTGATGATATGAGCATTGACTCTGTGTGAGATGTGATCTAGTGATCTGTTATAGGGTGGCTAGTTACATGACCTCGTTACTTAGACGATTATTCTGATCGTTATACTATAGTAGTGGATTGCATCTAGATTGTTAGAATTCCAGCTGCATGCCTCTATTGTTATTACTATTATTGTATTGGTCGTTCAATCGTTTCTATTCTTCCTTGTGGGATCTTACCGTGTGCTATATACGCTAACGTACTCCTTTTCTCTCGGGTTAAACGTTAGATTTAGAGGACGGACAGGTTCAGTTCAGATATGTACATGAGCCAGAGTATCCCCTACAGGAAGGCCTTGCAGACGAAGCAGAAGAACGAGTTGAAGCTTAGTTATTTCCCTTAGTTATTTGATTGTCCTCAGTTTACTTTTATAGTAATTTTATTTCTATGTGGTTGATGTATTATTATGACTCTCCAGTTTTTAGTTAGATGGATTTGTATCAGGGCATGTTTGACCCGAGTATTATGTCTAGGATGATATTTCCATTGTGATATGTATCATTTGGTTCTGAGTTGTTTATTGTATTCTTGCTAACTATAATCGGGGACCTATGACTTCATATTTATTTCTTGACGCTTAGCGTATTAAATTGAGTAGAAAGGGTTTAGTACTTATTTCTACCCAGTCTAATATGTCGTGGGCTTGCTCATGTCCTGATTTCCTTGTATTTCTTGAAGTGACGCGAGATAGGTTTTTATGGTGGCCCATGCAGGTTACGGTCCCGAGTTCCTATTGATGAGAATATAATGGATAATTTAGATGCATATCATATTCTATCCGTAAGACTACAATTAAGCCATTATCCTATTATCTTAATAACTATGTTTTAGTTCCTATTTTCTCGATTTTAGTTTTGATTTTGACCTTAGTTCTCCTCTTGATCCTCGCTTTCGTTCAGAACCATGGAGATTACGTGTGGTAATGGTAACCAGCCCGGTAGTAGTGAACCGCCACCTGAAGTGGAACCGCACCAACTTTTGGTGATGATTCATGGATTGGTAGCGAATGAGCAGTTCTTGGCTGGGCACTTGTAGCGGGAGCCTCAGCACCAGCACCACCCTCGCTCAGAGCCTGGTGTTAGGGAGTTCCAGTATATGCGGCCTCCTTCTTTCTCTGGTGCCGAAGGACCTCTAGCAGTAGAAGAGTTCCTCAAGGTTACCGAGACTATCCTTATGGTGACCCTTATTGCTCCTGCAGAGTGGGTGGTTCTTATGGACGTCCAGCTCACGGATACAGCTCGAATCTGGTGGACAGTTGAGAAGACCCGTATTGAGAGGCCGATTTTGTGGGAGACATTCAGAGCGCTTCAATAGGAAGTATTTTCCCCAGCCAGCTCAGGATGAGCTTCTGTATAGATTTGTCGAGCTCAAGAAAGGAGGTTGATTGGTTGATGAGTACGAAGCTGAGTTCTCCTCTCTTAGTCGGTAAGATCCCAACCTGGTTACCAACTCTGCTATCAGGAGGCATCAGTTCCAGAAGGGTCTGGATAAGTATATCAGGTTGGCTCTGGCTGGTAGAGCACTTACGACTCACGACGTTGTACTAGATGCAGCGCACAAGATCGAGAGTGTTCAGAAGGAACCTGAAGATCCACATGTGGTTCAGAGTAGAACGCTAGTAGCTCCAGCCTGGAATGTTGAGCGCCCCCCTCCGAGGCAGCAGCAGAATCTACAGAGGCAATAGTTTTCTCAGCGACAGCCATTTCCTCATGGCTACCCCTATCAGCACCCTGGAGTGCAGACTCGTAACCAGCCCTTGATGCGGTGTTCCTATTATAACTTCTTTGGGCATACCCAGCAGAAATGTTGTAAACGTCTTCGTTTGTGCTTCAATTGTGGATCCCCTGTGTTTTGGAAGAAAGTTTGTTTCTTCATTGAGGTAATCATTATAACTTCAGTCGTTATAATAAAAATACAAAAAGATAGTCTTTTTATAAGACTCTTACATAATGAAAATACAATTCTCATCAAAACAAACGCAGAGAATGTTTATCGGTCTTCTACTTACATAGGAACTTGGCCTGTGACGGGGACGTTGATATCCATGGATCACTAAATGATCAGATCATATCCAGAGCTTTATTGATTCGTGAAGGAATTAAAAAACCGAAGCAATTATCTCGGCAACAGGGAGATAACCACTCTTCTCGAGATCACCGCAACGGGGTAATCTTAAGGAAAAAACAGGGCTGCAGATCTATCAAACTCTCCTTCTTTATGCCGAAGAATTCACTGAAGTCTTTTCCTCCTCTCTAAAATTTGTGGCTCTTCAGTCTCCAATTCAACAGGGCTTCGCTAACACTCGAGAATTCCTGATCTGAAAAAATAAAGGCCCTGGGGCTGTATTTATAGGCTTTAGGACCTCTGTTTTTGGATAAGAACGATCGATTCGATCTTATATTCAGTTATAACTACTTAACCATGTTCTTAGATGATATTCTATTAGTTGAAATAAATCCAAGTGGTTAATGATCGAAAAACAGCTTTAAACTGCCAAAATTCAGTTTTTTGGGTCTGCGGACACCCGTGGGTGTCTCAGCATAGCCGAGAAACTTATGAGTGTCTCGACGTGGCCGAGACACTCATGGGTGTCTCGGCTGTGGCCGAAACACCTCCGGGTGTCTCGATCGTGGCCGAGACACCTCCAGGTGTCTTGGCTTGGTTGAGACACCAAGGGGTGTCTCGACGAGGCCCGGAATGTAGTTTCGCGCCCTATGTCCGTTTCCGCCATATTTTCGTCGTCCGATCTCAGAATTATGTGGTTCAAGATGCGTTGGAAATCCGACATGGAGATATACAAGCTTACATAATTGAATCACATGTGGAGTAAATGAGACCTGAGGGGTTCTTCATCTTTTGTAAGTAATATGCAGCTCCCGATCCATTCGTGTTTCCGTTGTTCCGAAATTCCGTTGCTTTGCATGGTCTGTCGACTCACTTCATGCGTTTGTCATCGTCAAATGAGCTTATGTGACTCAAATAGTGATGTTCATCTTCTTCTCCCTGTCTCAAGCCGCATGCGGGGACCTATAGGCAATTTTTGACGCCTATAGATACCCTCTCTAAAGTGTTTTAGTCTCGTTTTTTATAGATGAGCCTAAAATACTTTGGATATGATCAGTCTAACCTTTAGTCGGTGTAAAAGGTCCTGTAGCAAGCTTTGATTCTTGGCTCCTTCGATTTGTAGTTTATTCGATATTTTGACGAATAGCAGAAGTTCTCCCGGCACTGTGATTATCGTCTGGCCGTTGTCGAAGTCTTGAATCAAAACTGGTGAGTTGATTTTGGCTCGTGTCATCGAGTTAACTTAGAACTAACTATCTCTGTCACAATATATATTGACTTGCGTTGATTTTCATCGCAATGTGTTGACTAGCGTTGACCTAGAGTTACGCATTGACCGGCGTTAACCTAGGGTTTCGGATCGTCCAGCATTGACTTTTCAATGCAACGCGTTGACTAGCGTTGACCGGCATTAACCTAGGGTTTCGGATCATCCGACATGGATCTTATTCTGAAGTTGTTGGATGCTCAAGTCACAAGACCAACTAATAAAGCTGGTACGTCAATGACTCTCACATGCATAGGATTTTTGGCAAACCCTCAGCCATCAACGGGTTTGATGAGCCTTTACCGACTATCGTTTGAGTCGGGCTAGTATGTGGATTGTTTAAGTCCGTTCTTCATATAACGTTATGCTAAAAGAGTTAATTCTTTTAGTGCTACGATATTGAATACATAGACTTTGTCTTTCTCACGGGAATAGACTACCCGGCCACATGTATAAGATGCAGACTCAGGATTTTTGGTAAATCCTCAACCATCAACTGATTTGACGTGCCTTTACTCATTACTGTTTGAATCGGGCTTGCATACAGATTGTTTAAGTCTGCTCCACATGTGATGTTATGCTAAAAGAGTTAACTCTTTTAGTGCTACGATATTAAATATGTAGACTTCGTCTTTCTTACGGGAATAGACTACCTTACAACGCATGTTAGGCGTTGACTTATCCCTTCTTAGGATTCAGGATAAAAGTCCCCATACTTGTATTCTGGTGTCTTCTTCAATCGATGAAAGACTAAACCGGCAACGCGTGTTAGGCGTTGACTTATTCCTACTTAGGAATCTGAATAAAATTCCCTGTGCGTGTGAAGCACGGATTTTGACGTTATGAATAACAACCTGCCATAATGTTAAATATGTGGGCTTTTGTCCTTTTTACGACAAAAGACTAACCGACAATGCATGTTAGGCACTGGCTTATCCCTTCTTAGGCTTCAGGATAAAATTTCCCAGACTTGGATTCTGGTGTCTTCTTCAATTGGTGAAAGACTAAACCGACAATGCATGTTAGGCGTTGACTTATCCCTTCTTAGGATTTAGGATAAAATTCCCTGCGAGTGTAAGGCACGGATTATGGTGTTATGAATAATAACCTGTCATAATATTGAATATGTGGGCTTTGATTCTTTTTACGGTCAAGAACTAACCGCCAACGCGTGTTAGGCGCTGACTTATCCCTACTTATGTTTCCGGATAAAAGTTCCCAATCTCGGATTCTGGTGTCTTTTTCAATCGGTGAAAGACTAAATCGGCAACGCATGTTAGGTGTTGATTTATCCCTACTTAGGATTCGAGATAAAATTTCCCGTACGTGTAAGGCATGGATTTTGGTGTTTGAAAAGTATTGTCTTCTCTTGTGACAAAGACGAACCCGATGCTAGAGAGGAAGAAGTTTATATTCTATCTCCAGTTGTAAAAGAAACTCAAAGTGAGATCTCCACTTTGAGAACCTGGAGAGTGAAACTAAGAGTGGGATCTCCACTCCAAGAATCAAAAGGATACAGATAATTCTAACTATCTGAAGGTTTGATTACCGAACTAAAGATGAATTTCTCATTTATCGAGAATGAATTGTGATTTTGGCCCTAACTGTAGGAAGGTTTGACCAAGCGGGAGTTTGAGCTGACCCTAATTGTAGGAAGGTTAGATCACTCAATTTGAAAGTGGACCTCTCGTTCATGGAAGGAATCGAGAGGAGATTTTAGTTATGATCCTAACTGTAAGAAGGTTTGACCAAATGAATAGTGAGAGTAGGAGTATAAATTACAGTAGGAGTGTTGATTCATACAAATCACTCAAAGAGGATTCCTGGTGTTAAGTGACAAATAGTTAACACAAAAGGGTTTGACAATCGTCAACGATAAGGATATTAAACTTCCGAGTACTATATCCGGACTCTAACAATAGGAGTGTTGTGTGCACAGATGTAGCAAGAATTTGTGTGGATTCAACCGAAAGGAATTTTGGTAGTCCCACCATCAATTAGTCTGATCGGTGGGGGATTTTATGGTGGAAGACTATGAGTCGTCAAATACCAATGAGAGTTTTATGGGGGAAAATTGATCCAACGAAGTGATTGAATCTCGTCTCAGCAAAAGAGTGTTCGGAAATCACTGTAGGAGTTTAGTGTTTATCTCTTTGTTCGTAATGACCGTGTTATCCCTAAGAATATTACATGTAAAATTCGTCCGGGAACTTCCCGTTATATGAATCATCCACCCCCAACTTCCTTTGCGAAACTGGGTCTAACATTGTACTTAGTTGGATGACCGGGCTATCCTTAAGAATACCAGACATGGCACTCTCTAGGAACTTTCCATGAAGCAAAGGAAACTGTTTAGACTCATATACCTATTGGAGTATGTTAGACCCTAGAGGGGGGGAGGGGTGATTAGGGTCTTATGCTAATCTAATCCGATTTAAATGCCAATTAAAACTAATTAACAAGTTACACTAGCAAGTATGAAATACAACAAGTTATATGAGCTAGGATAAGCAATATGAACAATAAGAAATATCCTAGCAAAGAGATATAAGCAATATATGATATATGCAAGGATATGAAACTAACACAAGGGGTAAAACAATATGAACTAGATAATGGATCATAAAAATAATGAGCAATGCACAATTGGCGATATAAGATAAATACAAAAACAAATACGCCAAAGACAAACTCAAACAAGTAATATGATCACGGAGTTCGGACATTCCGTCCTACGTCTCCGCCCCCATCTCCCGGGGAGAAATCCACTATCACAACCGGGTTTTCTATGCTCAACCGAATAATGTTTACACCTCACAGTGTTGGTTTTTAACGCTTATCGATTAACGTCACTCCTCACACTCGGTTTTCTAGTTCACCGAAAACTTCACAATACACTCGGTTTTCTAGCTCACCGAAAACTTAACAACACTCACAATGTAACAAATATAAATTTGTTCTCTACAATAGATGAGAACTCAATTAAGCATAACTCAATGTTACAATCTCTCACAATCCTAATATACTATGTATGAAAATACAATAACCTCAAGTGGGTGTGTGTAACAATGAGTAAATAAAATCAAATCAACTAAACTCAAATATAAAATCTAGCTTAAGAACAATGATAATCAAACAAGTATATAAATGTAAAGCTAGAGTTTGAGTTTAAAAACTTCTCAATTGATAACAAGAGATAGAGGGAGAATAGTTGATTGCTCAAACTCCAATAGATGATCTCCTCAAGCTCTTGCGGAATTTTCTTCATAAACAAACTCTTAAACAAACTTAAAAACTCTTCAACAAACTTGTAAAACTCTTTTTAAAACTCTCTTAAATATCCATAAGAAATAATAAAAGTTGAGGGCTTTTTATAGCCTCTTAAACCAGCCACAAACCCCCAAAAACCGAAAATATCAAAAACTAGCCGTTACTAGACGTTATAGGCTGAAAAGACCAAAATACCCCAAATTCCAGCATTCTGGAAATTTGCGTATCTGACTTTGTAAAATCAATTAAAAATAATAAAACAGCTCCAAAAATTATGAAATTTTGTGGAAAGGTTCTGGACATGTAGAATAACATGTTAGAGAAAGAAATTCTGAAACAAAGTTTCCCAGTTGAGAGAAATAAATGTTTGAACACAGATTTACAGTTTCTAAAAAACTGCTGACATACACGATTTTGTAAAATCAATTGGGCACAGTAAATCAACTCCAAAAATAGTAAAATTTTGAGATAAGTTTATAAACATGTAGATAAATATATAAAAAAAATAATTTCTTGAATACCACTTCCCATTTATGAAAACTCATCTGTTTTGTAAAACATGCACGAACTTGTGCACGAACAAAAACATGATTTTGTAAATTTTATTAAACATAACAAATCAATTTCAAACTTGATGAAACTTTGCGAAATGTTTGTAAACATAAAAACAAACATGTTAGAAAAAGAATTTCTCAAATTGAATTTCCATTTGTGAAAACTCATGTATTTTGCAAGTGTGTCCAAAGCATGAAATTTCAAAACCATGCATGTATATATATAACTGTATATATACATAGAAACCAAATACGTGTGTGTATATGATATTGAGCTTAAGGTACTTAACACACATAATATAAAATCTAAACTAGATTACCCAAGGTTGATCTTGATATTCATTGTAGCTCAACTTGGTACGCATGCGGATGAAGCTTGAACTTGATCTTTAACTTTGAATTGTAAGGCTTCAACCCGACATTCCGCCAACCTCCTTTGGATATGATCGTTAAAGCGCAATCCATCCAACCTCTAACTACGTTGTTTGTCTATAATAAATAAGAAAATACAAATACTAGACTAACAACATTAGTGGTAAATTGTTTGTTAAACATCATCAAAACAAGAAGGCCAACAGAGTATGCAGGGAGCAGTTTAACCTCATATACCTATTGGAGGATTGAGGAGCAGTTTATACTCGTATACTCTTCGGAGTGCCGAAAGGAGCAGTTTATACTCTTATATTTGTCGGAGTCTTTATTTGACTTAATTGAATGTTATGACACCGGTTTCAACCAATATTTGGATGCTATTCTTGAGAGCAAAGCAAGCCTTGGTAGGATAAAGGTTCCTCCTATGGTATGCACAGTATTTCGGATCCGAAGTATTATCATCTTCCTCCTGATCTGCGATAAGTGGTAGCTTGATCTTGTTAGTTTCAAGGAGGGACTCGAAAATGGCTGGAACGTCTTCGTCCTTGAAGGAGTACTCCTTTTGGAGTCTCGGATCCAAAGTCTTTTGCTGTCTTCAGGGTTATTGTTGCGACGTATAATTAATAACTGCTGCAGGCGCCTTCCCCTTACCATGGGAGATGAAGCTTGAGTTTAGAGGGTTAGCCGTCGGTTGGCTTCTCTCGTCTTTCTTGCTTCTGAGGAATCGTTCGGCCAACTCTCCGTACACCTTCAACTCTTTCTAGGTGTTGGATGGTTCTACTCCCATAACTTCCAATATATCGATAGATAGGTTGTTATGACAAGTTTGGTGGATGAAGTCCTCTGTGATTGGATCTTAAAAGTTCATTGCTTTATTTCAAAAACGCTTGATAAAGTCGTCAACCGTCTCGTCGTATTCCTGTTTCTCATCGAAGATTGTCCTGATTGACACCTCAGTGTCATCATCAAAAAAGTGAGTGAAGAATAGATTCTCTAGGTCGTCCCAGCTGCTGATGCTTTCAGGTTTAAGATGGCGGTACCAATTGAAGGCAGCTCCGCAAAAGGTGACGACGAATGACTGGACCATCTGGGATTTATTCCTAGAAATCACACCCAAGTGAGAATTGAAGTAGATTAGATGCTGAGTGGGAGAACCCTTTCCGTCAAATGGCGTGAAGTTGATTAGGTTGAACATCACCAGATATAGTATTGAATCCCACTCTCTTGGGTAAGGACACGGAATACCAGTCTTATTCACCTCTCGAGTAGACATCAAAGCGTTGACTTTGTTCTCAAGGTCTTTTATCTTTTCATCCTCGCTCGTGTCCTTCCTTGGTCGATTTTGACGAGGAATAATGAGGGCCCCCCAGTGTTGTCATTATTGGCGGGACCACCCCCGACGTTGTTATTCTCAATAGAGCCACTCCCAATGTTTTGGTCAACGGAAGGGTTATCTGCATCGAGGTGTTCATCCACATCTGAATCTCTAGCTGCTTGACTAACATTGTTGTGACGACTGGATTCACCTATTTGATTCGACAAGGCTTGGATCTGTTGATCATGCTCTTCCCTTATTCGCAGCATAGCCATTTCTATTTCGAACTTGAAGTTCTCTTTTTGCTTAGCCAAGGCATCCTCGATGATTTTGGCCATTTTCTCGGTGTTGACCATAAACGCCTCATGGGATTGTCCTATGCTGGACAATGTATTGTCAAAAGCGATGGCAGAGTTCGCATCTGATGTTTCATCTTCTGAGGATAATCTGCTATTCATCCTTTGATAGTCCTTACGCCTAGTAGTTCCCACGTGTAACCGAGTTATACGTTGGGATATGTCCAAAAAATGCCAGGGATTGAAACTTCACGTTGACTTCCCCTTATCGACCATATTGATGGTGACATTTGGGAGTTCATCATCTTATGCAGCTGATCTTTTTCTATAGAAACGCCTTGGCTTGGACTTGGATTTTCTGGTAGAGATTCTTTTAAATAATGAGACTCTCTGTGGAGATGTCTTAAGGCAGTTACATGCTGATAATACTGCTCTAATAATCTTAGTGCATGGACAGTAAGAGTCCATTCCTCGAGTACTTCTCTTCCGAGACTTGTTCGTACCCCCAGCCCGATAGTACAACTCATCGGCATGATGACCGGAGCATACTATCGCGCGTCGGCATGACTTCTCAGGTATAACGTTATCATCTAATGAACACGTTTCCTTCTAAGGACTTGCTGCCTTATTAGTGTTCTAAAGAGTCACGTGTTTAGAACCATGCTCTCGAGAGCACGGGACCTCAATGGGCTCTTGGACTTCGACTCCTAGGCCGATGCGGTCAGTTGCTGGAATTTTATCCTTGTAAGAAGGCCTCATATTGTCATGAGGGCGCGTGTGACCCGTAGCTCGTTGAGTTACTCGGGGTTCCTCCACTAGGCCCAAGCGTTCTTTAATAGGAGTTTTGACTTGATCTTCATGTAGAGGACCCAGGCGAGCCTTCAATGGAATTCAAGATTTGAAGAGATCCACACTATCGTAGGGCTTCACCGGAGGTGCGGGAGCAATAGGAGCAGAATCTAGAGTTGACGAAGGCCGGGGAGCAGCCTTGGATCTGGAATCGAGTGAGAGACACGACTGGTGTCTCTTGGGTAGAGACGCTATTTTGGCCTTCAGCACCCAAACCTGCTTAGATCTTGATGGTTTCTTGACCACCTCTTCCGGCTACAATTCTCATGCCTTTCGCACAAGGATCTGGGCATGCGCAAGAAGTGTGCGGCATTTCTGGAAGCGCTCCTCGAGAGTAGAACGGGTTCGTTTGACCCGAACCCATTTGTTAATTTGAGGTTGGGAGGAGGATCTTGATGCTTGTTGTGGTGATAGCTTAGCCATTTGGCGCTTTCTGAACTCCAAATCCGCTTGGTAACAGAATCCGTCCACCTAATCCAAAGCTTTGGCGAATTAGCACGCGAGGCGTTAACGTTGCCTTTGACGTGCTCTCTTTGATAAAGTTGGTGTGCCTTCCACAGTCGACTTCTTGATCGAGGAGGAGTTCAGATCTGCAGATACGGCTTCATTGGACGCTAGCGGATTGTTGCGAGGTGCGGCTGCAGCAACGGTAGTGAGGAATTCGCCTTCTTGAGTCTTCAGATGTGAAGACCAGCGGATCATTCGGGCAGAGGAGACCTGCCTGTACTTGTGAGGTGAGGTGGATTTGGAGGAGGAGGAGGAGACGTACTCCTTGAACTTCTATTGGTCGAACTCGTATTCGACCTCTTCAGCCACGAGGATCTTTGATCATCAGCTACGGTATGACAACCTCGTTGACAAGACTGTTGGCTCCCACTGTGATCGCCAGCTTATTTGGGGAGAATGTTGGCCTCTTCATTGAGGTAATCACTATAACTTCAATCCTTACAATGAAAATACAAAATGATAGTCTTTTTATAAGACTCTTACACAATGAAAATACAATTCTCGTCAAAATAAACGCAGAGATCATGTATCGGTCTTCTTCTTACGTGGGATCTTGGCCAGTGATGGGGACTTTGATATCCGTGGACCACCAAATGATCAGATCAGATTCGGAACTTAGTTGATTCGTGAAGGAATAAAGAAACTGAAGTAATTATCTCAGTAACATCGAGATAATCACTCTTCTCGAGATCACCGCAATGGGGGCAATCTCAAAGAAAAGAACCGGGCTGTAGATCTATCGAACTCTTCTTCTTTATGCCGAAGAATTCACTGAAGTCTCCTCCTCCTCTCTAAAATTTGTGATTCTTCAGTCTCTAATTCAGTAGGGCTTCACCAATGCTCGAGAATTCCAGATCTAAAAAAATAAAGGCCTTGGGGCTGTATTTATAGGCTTTGGGACCTCTGTTTTCGGATAAGAATGATCGATTCGATCTTATCTTCAGTTATAATCACTAAACCATGTTCTTGGATGATATTCTATCAGTTGAAACAAATCCAAGCAGTTAACAATCGAAATACAAATTTAAACTACCAAAATTTAGTTTTTCGAGTCTGCGGACACCTTGGGCATCTCGGCATGGCTGAGACACCAAGGGGTGTCTCGGCGAGGCTAGGAATGTAGTTTCGCGCGCTCTGTTCGTTTCCACCATATTTTCGTCGTCCGAACTCAGAATTACACGGTTCAAGATGCGTTGGAAAGCAAACAAAGAGATCTACGAGCTTCCATGATTGAATCACATGTGGAGTGAACAGGACCTGACGGGTTCTTCACTTTTGTAAGTGATGTACAGCTCCCGATCCATTCGTGTTTCTGTTGTTCCAAAATTCCGTTGCTTCGCATAGTCCATCGACTCACTTCATGTGTTTGTCATCGTCAAATGAGCTTCTGTGACTCAAATAGCAACGTTCATCATCTTCTCTCTGTCTCAAGCCACGTACGGGGACCTATAGGCAATTTTTGACGCCTACACACTGATCATGTTAACCAGGACCATCCACAAAGACAACAGGCCAGCTTGCCACCTCCTCTAGTTCGGGCAGCTCTTCCAGCTCCACCTTGTAGGCGTATAAAACTGCTTATTGGTCTCTTAACACAGCTCGACAGGGTGATTCGACAAACCAACGAACCATCGGGCGATATATCCAAGCATGTTCGTTAGACCACAACATCGAAGCCAAGTGAGATGCGATGAAGCGGATTAACGAGGCGACGAGGTTAACGAATCGCTCGCAAACAACGGAATACTTCCAATCACGTGCCCAATCAAGCTAATGGGTCGATGAATCAACGAGTCATCCAATCGTAGAGTCCACCACATCAATCAAGATCAGGATCCGGACTGCCAAATCAAGATCCGGACTACCAAATCAGAGTTCGGATAAACCGCGAAATCAGAAAACGGCAAAACAGTAAACGCCTGGAGGGCTCGGCCATGGTCGAGCCACCTCTTGGTGGCTCGGTGGCTGAGCCACCACTTGGTGGCTCGGCTAAAACAGAGCCACCAAGTGGTGGCTCGGCGAGCCAACATGGTGGCTCGGTGGCCAAGCCACCTAGGTGGCCGGCTGAGCCACACTTTGGGTGGCTCGGAGACCGAGCCACCTAGGTGGCCGAGTCACCCGGCCGAGCCACCAGATCTGGGCCCAGATCTAAGCCCAGATCTGGTTTGAGGAGCCTATAAATAGACCCCTAGGCTCATTGTTTTGGAGGTTAGATTTTTGGTGAACTTTTGAGGGGAAACTCTACCGGATTAGAAGCAAACTTCAGAGTTTTGGAGATTTGAAGACTTGAACTTTTCAGATCTGGTTCTTGGCGATCATCCACACCAAACAAGGCAGGAGTTCGAGAGAGATCAGATCTGAGATCCACACGGTTATCCTCCGGATCAAAACTTGGTTTTTGATCCCGAGAAGAGTATCGATTTTACTTGGTCGATTTCGATTACTTAGGGCTTTATTTCCTTAGTGAAATAATCCCCCCGGCTGTTATTTCCTTCGTGAAATAACACCCGTCATACCGTGTAGATCCGACCGGATCAAGATCACGTGGTGGTCCACGGATTAACCCCGGCGCAGGCAAAGAACCCACACAAGCAAGAGACCGCAAAACAGGATCTTGCGATTTGTTCCAAAAAAAGGAAAGTTGTAATCTTTTTTTAGATTTTTCTTTGATTTTGTTGTAACCGAATCTTATAAAAAGACCGGATCCCTTGTAACTGATAAGCAGTTGCTAATGGAAACAATGAGGTCAGAGAAAGCAATTTTTCCCGCGAATAATCTGGCGATGACAGTGGGAGCCATCGATCTCGCTGCCGAGATCGTTGCGTCGCAGCCGCGGATCTCAATCCTGGTCGAGGAGGAGGTCGAGTATGAATTCGACCAACAAAAGTTCGAGGAGTATCTATCATCCTCGTCCGGATCCACCTCCCCCCGCAAGTCCAAGAAATCTCCGAAGTTCTCCTCTAGGAGAAAAGTCCGTTGGTATGAAGAAGTGGAGAATACCAACAAAGATCTTACCCTGATTGATGACGAAGTTGCATCGGGTGAAGTTCCACCGACCTCCAACCAGGTCAAATCTGTTCTCCCCAATTCCTCCGCCGCTGAGGGTGTAGTGACTCTCTCAAAGAGAGCCCGCCAGAGGCGACGTCAACGCCTGGTGCGGCAATTCGTAAAGGCGATGGAGTCCACTGACGGAATCCGCTATGACGCGGATCTGAAGAACAGGAGAGGCAAACAGCCTCAACAACCAATGAATGGCAGCTGCTCCAAGCCGCCAACGAATGAATGGATCCGTGTCAAATAGAATCGTTCGACACTGGATGAGCGCATTCGCAAGCGCCGCGCACTGTCAGCGCAGGCACGGGCTTATGTCCAAGAAGCCCGCATAAGACTACAGAAGGAAGTGGCCAAAAAGCCGCCACCAACCCGCCAAGTATGGAGGCCGAAGTCTGAAGCGGCGATTCAGGCTAAGGAACAACCATTGCAGCCTTCAGCAAAAGTTCAACCTCCGGCGAACCAACCTAAATCGTCGATAATTCCCATAGCTGCTCAGGGAGATCCCGCAGGACCATCCCGAAGAAGGAGGTCAGCTTTGGAGCGCCTCCGTCCACTTCCCGATGAGCGATGCAAAACTCCAATTCAAGAACGTTTGGGCCCGATAAAGAAGCCCCGAACGACTCAACATGCTGGGGGTCGCCGCTACCCTCAACATGATAAGGAATTCATGGCAGCTACGCGCATCAATTTGCACATTGAAGTCCAGGAGCCCGCCGAAAACTCACGCCCACAAAGGCACGTTTCGAGGTGCGTGACTCTTGAAAACCCAAAGAAGGTAGTTCGCCCTTAGAAGGAAACATTGTCGTCTGATGATGATAATGTTATACCTGAGAAGTCGTGCCAACACACGATAGGTTACTCCGACCTTCAAACCGACGAGTTGTACTATCGTGTTGGGGGTACAAGTAAAACCAGGAAAAGGAGTCCTCGAGAACTAGAAACTCAATGCCCCTGTTCCAAACTCATTCGAGCAGTATTGTCTGAGTGCAACTGCATCAAGACAGTCCCCGAAAGAACTTTGGTTTTCGAAAGGCTTAGTACCGAAACGCCAAAACCAAGGCCTAGGCGTTTCTGACGAAAAAGAACGGTAGTCGAAGATGGAGAATTTTCGAGGGTCACCACTAATATGACTAGCAAAGGGACATCGACACAGGATAATCCCGAGTCGATTCCGGAAGTACCCCGGCGTGTAACCCGTCTGCAGTCTGGAGCCATCATACGAGCAACTTATGGTAGGATTCAGACAAGATTACCTTCAGAAGATGAAGAATCGGATGCTGACTCTGCGGTCGCATCAGATAATACAGTATCCAGCAAGGGACAACCCCGCGAGTCACTTATGATAAGTGCGGAACAAATGGCCAAGATGCTCGAAAAAGCCATGGCTAAACAACAGGAGAGCTTTAGGTTCGAAAAGCAGATGGCCATGCAGAATATGAGAGAAATGCATGACCAATAAATCCAAGCACTGACAAACCAGTAAGGCGAACCAAGTCGTCGTAACCAGGTTAATCAGGAAGATGAAGACACACATGCGAATGAAGTTCATAATGCCAATAATCCTCCCGTCAATGCAGGGGGTGGTAACGAGAATGCTAATGAAAATACAGGTGAAAGTTTGAAGATTAAGAACCTCGAGAGCAAAATCAATGCGTTGATTTCTGCTCAAGAGATGAAGAAGACGGGCATTCCTTGTCCATACCCAAGAGAATGAGAATCAATCCCGTATCCGGTGAAGTTCAATCTAATTAACTTCACGTTGTTTGATGGGAAGGGTTCACCCACTCAGCATTTGATTTACTTCAAATCACACCTAGGGGTTATCTCTGGTAATGAGCCTCTGATGGTACGGTCCTTCGTTGGCACTCTTCGTGGAGCCGCCTTCGATTGGTATCGCCGCCTCAAGCCAGAAAGTGTGAATAGCTGGGACGACATGGAGACTAAATTCCTCACCAACTTCTTCGATGATGACATCGAGATATCCATCGGGTCGTTGCTTGACGAGAAACAGAAAGACGGGGAATTAGTTGATACCTTCGTCAAAAGGTTTCGGAACAAGGTGATGAACTGTCGGGACCCGATCACTGAGGAGTTTATTCTCCAGACTTGTCATAACAACCTCACATTGGATGTGTTGGAAGCAATGGGGACAGCACCGTCCAAAACATAGAAGGATTTGAAGGTCCAAGGAGAGTAAGCCGAGCGATTCCTCAGAAGGAAGAAGGCAGAGAGAGGCCAACAGGCAACGAATGCTCCAACACAGAATTTTGTCCCACGAGGGAAAGGTAAGGCACATGCTAATGCAGTTGATGCTAATCAAACTTTCCAATTGCAACCTCAGCAACAGCCGCACCAACAAGCACCACAACAATCACAGTCGCAATGGCGACAACGGCCTCAGAAGCAGAAATCTTCGGAGCCAAGATTTCCTAAAGTGTACTCTTTCAAAGATGACGAAGTTCCCGTCATCTTTAAGTACCTGTTGGAGAATAACAAAATCCAGCTACCGGCGATCGTGGATCAAGAAGGGGCCAGCAAAGTGACGGATCCGAAGTATTATGCATACCATAGAGCGGTTCATCACCCTACAAGGTCATGCTACCATCTCAAGGATAAGATCCAGGCGTTAATTGATGTAGGCGTCATAACCCCGAAGCCGCCCAAGAATGTAGGAGCAAATGCAGTATCAATTAGCTTTGGATCAGTACCCACAGCATGGTTTGAACCAAAATGCATCACCAAAGTAGGAATATAGACAGTAAACGACGACCCATACGGACAACGCCAAAAAGGACTTGTGCCACACACAGCCCCAAACGGCGAAATCCTCTGGGTCCATCCTGATCTTATTGAAGACGATCAGTGGATGACTTCCTCGACCAGAAAGGGTAAAGGCAAGTCTTGCAATGCTACTTCCGCGATCTTCGAAGAGGATGGTGATGAAGCTCCTACCTTCCCGCTCTCCGAAGAAGAACAAGAAGTTTTTGCCACTAGAAGTGGAAGTCAATATCACTTTAACTATCCATCATCTAGTGATCAGTTAGCTGAGCAGGGGGTGACTAAACCGGGACCAGCCAAAACTCTCACGGAACTCGGACTGATTACAACTCCTAGACCAGTTGAAGACGCTCAACGAAAGCCGGTTGATAAACAGAAAGAAAAGAAGCCCCAGGAGGTTCAGAATACGAAGCAGTCTCGTTTCAATCGTCCGATTGGGAGAGATAAACCGGAGAGCTAGAACACTCCATGCATCTTCGATATTATGGCTTAACTAGCTAACATTCCAACGCGGATAACATTGTATGAGTTGCTACGGTTGTCTAAAGAAACTAGGGAGGCCTTTCAAGAAGCTTTGGCCAATTCAGAAGTGTTCCTTACTCAGATCAAGTCGGTACCAAAAGAGTCAGAACCGTTAATTCAACACTGCAATATAGCAGCTAAAAACCTTCCCTGTATTACCTTCACCAAAGAGGATATGCAGACGAAGAATTCGAACCATGATCGACCCCTATATTTCATTGGGTACATTGGCTCCAGCGAAGTCAACCGAATCCAAGTGGATCCGGGTTCCACTGTGAGTATTATGCCGCTTCGCTTGATGCATAGCCTCGGCATTCCAACTAGTAAATTGGCATCCACAGGCACTGTTATCTATGGATTCAATACTAGCGGGTCAAGACCCTTGGGTAAGATCCGGATAAAATGTCAAATGGGTGATTTGAAGACGAAAGTCACATGTTATGTGATTGATGCCGAGACTTCATATAACTTACTGTTAGGTCGACCTTGGATCCATAGTAACGTTATAATTCCCTCCACTCTCCATTAGTGTTTGAAATATGTCGACACTGATAATAAGGTTAGGACGGTGGTCGCGGATAAGCAACCATTCAAAGGGTTTGAGAATTATTTCACTGATTCTCTCCTTTATGGTAACGAATCCGATACTGAATCATCGGCCCATGGCACGGACAGCGGAGAAGAAGCTGATACCGAAGCCGGACTTGATTACGATGGAGGTTTTGTTTTAAACGATATTGTACCCTTGGTAATCAACCTTGACGATGAACAATCATCAGATGGTAGTTATAACTGGCAACTTGCCAATAATGAAATAAATGATGATTTAGAGTACTCACTGTCTCTTGATGATGTGATAAAAGGATTGTATGATAATCCCGATTTATATACGTCGCTTCGATCGTCTTATATAACAAAGAAACACCTCCAGCATTCTTTCGGAACAACCCTGATCGTCCCTGCCTAAATAGGAGGCGAAAAAGAAGTGATTTACGGTAAAGGAGAGAGTTTTCCATTACCAGATCATTTCTTAAGGAAAGATGAGAATGATGACAAACCTGGTCGACATTTATCTAAGTATAGTCCGGAAGCGCGCAAGCTCATGGAAAAATAGGGATATGATTTCACACTCGGAGAAGGTTTATACTTCGATCGAGGTTCCCGTATTCCAGCCAAAGCGGCATATGTACCAAAAGGGAAACCGAATGATTATTATAAATTCAGACGAGGATTAGGGTATGTCTCTTCTTCAGAAGACGAATGTTGCTGGTTAATCAATAACCAATCATCTGAGCAATACAAAGATGGGTACTCGTCAAATTCCTCGGAATGGGATTCCGATACAAGTCTGGGGGAAGTATTCAAAGCTCTAATGACGAACATGGCTACAGCTGATCCATCCACAATGGAGGACGATGATCAAATGCCAACATGGGAAGACCCATGGGTTCATCACCTGAACATGCAGTATGGTGATAGGTTTGAACAGAGGGAACCCACCACTGAAGATAAAATAGTCCAAATTAACATGGGCGACGAGGCCAACCCAAAGTCTATATTCATCAGCGATAGTCTTCCCTCAAATGAGAAGGAGGAATTAATTGCTCTCATTAGGGAATATATTGACGTCTTCGCTTGGAACTATGAAGACATGCCAGGGCTCGACCCCAATGTGACAATGCACCGCCTCGATATCAAGTCGGATGCCAAACCTGTCAAACAACAGCAAAGACGGTTTCGTCCGCAGATTATGGAAGCCATTAAGGCAGAGGTTAAGAAATTGATCAAATCAGGATTTATCCGAGAGGAGCAACATCCAGACTGGCTAGCCAATATTGTTCCAGTCATGAAGAAGAATGGTAAAATCAGGATTTGCATCGACTTCAGGGACCTGAATACGGCATGTCCAAAAGACGACTTTTCTCTCCTAATCACGGATGTCATTATCGACAATACGTGTGGATTTGAGAGAATGTCTTTTATGGATGGCTTTTCAGGATATAACCAAATCAAGATGCACCCAGATGACGAGAAGCATACAGCGTTCAGAACGCCCCTCGGTGTCTTTTGCTATACGATGATGCCTTTCGGTCTAAAGAATGCAGGCGCCACATACCAGCGAGCAATGACTAAGATTTTCCAAGAACATCTCAGGAAAACAGTCGAGTGCTACGTTGATGATTTGGTTGTAAAAAGCCGCAACAAAGAAGATCACATCAAGGATTTGAAGACGATGTTCGATCTCATGCGGAGTCATCAATTGAAGATGAACCCCACTAAATCTTTCCTTGGAATGTCCAGCGGAAAATTCCTTGGATTCGTCGTCACCACTAAAGGTATACATATCGATCCTGATAAGGTGAAGGCGATACATGAACTGCAACCCCCTAGAAATCTAAGAGAACTCAGAGGATTGCAAGGGCGTTTAGCTTACATCCGGCGGTTCATCTCAAATCTTTCTGGGAAGTGTCAACCATTCTCTAAGCTAAACAAGAAAGGTGTGTCATTTATTTGGGACGACGCCTGCCAAAAAGCACTCGAAGATATCAAAACATATCTGACGAATCCTCCTGTTCTCGTTGCACCGAAATCGGGTAAACCGTTCTTGATTTACCTCAAGGCGATGAACCACTCGATAAGTGCTTTACTAGCACAAGATGATGATAACGGTCACGAACAGGCAATCTATTACCTAAGTTGGACTTTGGTAGGCACCGAGTCTCGATATCCGATGATTGAGAAAGAATGCCTCGCATTGGTATTCGCGGTACAAAAGATGCGGCATTACTTGGTTGGGCAGACGATTTACGTCATTTCTAACGTTAATCCAGTACGGGTATTTATGACGCAACTGGCCTCTATGAATTGGCGGTTAGCGAAGTGGGCCCTTCTCTTGTCCCAATATGATTTGCACTTCAAACAGCAGAAGTCGATCAAAGGACAAGCAATTTGTGATCTTTTGGCGGCAAACCCGACAACGGATACGGCAGAAGTTTATGATGACTTGCCGGATGAAACTCACGAGGTTAACACTACATCGCACCAACAAGTATAGCAATTATACTTCGATGGTGCTTCAAGAGCAGTTAATGTGGTAATAACCCCCGGATGTTCTAAAGTCTCCTCCGGAGTTGGAGTTGTCTTAGTTTCCCCGGGGAAGTATGTGATGCCTCGGGCTTATTCACTGACTGATCCATGTTCCAATAACGTAGCCGAGTACAACGCGCTTCTCATTGGACTCAGTTTCACCAAAGCGCTGGGGGTCGAATATCTCGAAGCTTTTGGGGATTCTCAATTGATAGTCAACCAAGTCCGTGGAGAGTACGAAGTTAGGAACCAAGACCTGATCCCGTACCACCAGGAGGCCATCAAAATGGCAGATTCTTTTAAAGAATTCTTTATTGAATACATCCCTCGTCTCCAGAACGCTTATGCGGATGCACTGGCACCACTAGCGGTATCACTTGCGCAGCCTCCCGAAACTGAACTGCTAGTCACAGTAAGATCGCATCAACTCTGCATACCCATATACAATATGGATATCGAAGAGGAAGATGATAGAAACCTAAGCACCAAGGAGGTAAACTCAACTCAAATTGAGTCTGAGTCCCGAGATTGGCATTTTCCTATCATTGACTACGTCCAATATGGTATTTTGCCAGAGGATGTAAAAGAAAGGGAATCAATCCGCCGAAGAGCACCAAGATTCTTCTATAATACCGAGACCCATACGTTATACCGTCGAGGGTACGATGGTTTTTTACTCCGATGCCTTTCGAACAAAGAAGCAGAAGAAGTTCTTAAGGAAGCACACGAAGGAGAATGTGGTGCGCATCAGCCCGGTCCCAAACTGTATGATCGCATCAAGAGAATGAGATATTTTTGACCAATAATGGTTCATGATGCAATCAAATACGCCCGAGAATGTCATGCCTGTCAAGTACATGCAAATTATATGCACCAACCACCAGAGCGTTTACACACGTCAACCACATCTTGGCCGTTCGAGACATGGGTATGGACATTGTTGGTCCAATTTTTCCCCCTTCAGTAAAAGGTGATCGATTCATTCTCGCAATCACTGATTACTTTTTAAAGTGGGATGAAGCGATTCCGCTTAGAGAAGTGAAGACGAACAACGTCATTAATTTCATCAAACATCATGTCATATACCGACACGGCGTGCCAAGACGGATCATTCATGACAACGGTCCACAGTTCATAAGCAACGCTTTCGTCAGGTTTTGTGACAAGTTCAAAATTCAAGATATTTCGTCAACAGCTTATTATCCCGTCTCTAATGGATTAGCTGAGGCTTTTAACAAGACGATCATTAAAATCCTGTCAAAGCTTGTGAAGACCAATAAATGAGACTGGGATGATAAACTCGGTGAAGCACTCTGGGCTTATCGTACCACCATACGCACACCTACAGGAGCTACCCCACATTCGTTGGTATACGGATGTGAAGCTGTGCTACCATTGGAAATCCAAATCCCATCCCTTCGGATCGCTCTCGCAATTAAGATGACGACAGAAGAACAACATCAGAAACGTCTCGAAGAACTCGAAATGTTGGATGAAAAGCGCTTGGAAGCTCAACAACACATTGAGTTTTATCAAGCCAGAATATCTAGGGCTTTTAACAAAAAAGTCCGACAGAGAAGATTCAAGGAATAAGATCTGGTCCTCGCTGCTCGCCGACCGATAATCCTCAACTTCAAGAAGAAAGGTAAATTTGAACCCAAATGGGAAGGACCGTTTGTGATAGACACAGTCTACTCAAATGGTGCATATTGCCTGATTACTCAAGAGGGCGCTAGGCAATTAATGCTAATAAATGGGAAGTTCCTGTAAAAGTACTATCCCTAGTACATTCAGGATAACCCATTTATCGGGAAGTTCCTTAAAGAATATTACACTTAATATTCTAGAGGATAACCCAAAATCATTTTCACCACCAAAATCCCTCACTGATCAATTTCAATTGACAGTGAGTCCACCAAAAATATCTTTCTGGCCTAAGCCACCAACAAATTCTTCTCTTGATTCTTTCCACGAACAAGAGGTCCACCTTCAGTTCAGAGTCCCCTTTCGATAAACGAAAGAACTCCCTTCTTTTCTCTTTGGTTAAGCCTTCTCATGGTTATAACCGAAGTTGAAATTTCACTTCGATAAACGAGAAACTCATCTTCAGACTAGATAACCAATCCTATAAAAGGTAAGTTTATCTAGATCTTCCAGATTCTCGGAGTGGAGATCCCACTTCTAGTTTTTTTTGCGCTGGAAATAGAATATAAAATTTTTCCTTTTCAGAATCAAGGAATAGAATATAAAATTCTTCCTTCCTTTTATTCGGGTTCGCCTTCACCCTAAAAGAAGACCGGGAAATAGAATATAAAATTCTTCCTTTCCCACACCAACCTTTTTCAAGAATTTATCAATCTAGGATTCGTCCTAGGAAGTTTATCCCGAATCCTAAGCAGGGATAAGTCTGCGCCTAACACGCGCTGCCGGTTTAGTCTTTCTCCGTAGAAAAAGATACCAGAGTTCGATTCTGGGGTATCCTATCCTGAAACCTAAACAGGGATAAGTCTGCGCCTAACCCGCGCTGCCGGTGAGTTCTTAACCGTTAAAAAAAACACCCGCCCACATATTCAACATTATGGTAGGTTGTTATTAATAACACCAAAATCCATGCCTTACACGCATGGGGAATTTCATCCTGAATCCTAAGAAAGGATATGCCGACGCCTAACACGCGTCGCCAGGTTAGTCTTTTACTGTCCAAGAAGACACCGGAACCTAATTCTGGGGACCTTTATCCCGAAACCTAAGTAGGGATAAGTCAGCGTCTAATACACGTTGCCGGGTAGCCTATTCCCGTAACAATGGCGAAGTCTACGTATTCGAAGTCGTAGCGACGAGTCTTAGAGAATTCACTCTCTTAGCGCAACGTTACATGCGGAACAGATTTAGACAATCCGCATTCTAGCCCGACTCAAACGGTAGTCGGTAAAGGCTAATCAAATCCGTTGAAGGCTGGGGGTTAGCCAAAAATCCTAAAGTCAACGCCTAACACGCGTTGTCGGGTAGCCTATTCCCGTAACAAATGGTAAAGCCTATGTATTCGACATCATAGCACAAAGTCTCAGAGAATTCACTCTCTTAGCACAACGTTACATGCGGAACGGATTTAGACAATCCGCATGCTAGCCCGACTCAAACGGTAGTCGGTAAAGGCTTATCAAACCCGTTGAGGGCTGAGGGTTTGCCAAAAATCCTATGAGTATTATGGTCAATCATTCCAAACAGAGTGAGAAATCATAATAAAGATAAAGATAAAACCATTTCAACTAAGAGGATCAAAAGTCAAAATATTCAGCAAATGAAATTATACATCAAGCCCATGGCTAAAAATCTGCTGACTAAACTTAGACAACTTCTCATCATAAGCTTGCCTATGCTCATCCTGCAATTCAGCTCTGATAGACTCTTCAGTGGTGGCTAAAGTTTTCACAGCAACCTCCTCCGTCTCGACCAGCTTCTGATTCAAAGATTTCAACTCCTCAGATAAGGCAATGTGGGCTTGCTGATCGTGTACCTTCGTCATTTGAAGGATACTCAAAGTCTCTTCTTCTTCACGAAGTCCTCTTCTGAATTGTTCTTTCTTGGTCTCGCAAGAGGCAATAGAAAAGTCAAGATCGGCAAGTGAAGATGATCTAACAGCAAGGTTGGCCTCAACTCGATCTACCCGATCCCGCTGCACCTGAATCTCGAACTTAGCAAAAGTTCGAGTATCGCGCCATGTCTATAAGCGAGTATCCAAATTGGCAGCAATGAATGAAGAGGCACCTACATCCCGGAGCTCACGTAACATCTGAAGCTCGTGCTCCAGACAATCAAGGTCATCAATTATAGCCTTCGCCAGATCCGGATATCCTGCATCCCTTATTGAATTTATTCTGGGATCAAGGAAAGGCTTAAATTGGTGAAGGAAAAGTCCGTCGTGGAAGAGTTTGCCAATCATAGTATTCATGAAGGAGAAGAAGGAGCGGACTTCTATACAGATGACGATCTTCTTAGGATCGTTGTCTGATAACAATTCCTTCACGAGAACATGAAGCCGAGAAGAAAGCCCTACACAAAAAGGGGGAAATCCATCAAAAGCCTTGATGAGGAAATAAATGACATTTTTTTAGTTGCTTAATTTATACCTCCTTCCCCTTGAGTCACTAGGGGTAGTGGAGGTGTAACCGCTGTTGATATATCAGCTGGTGTAGTTGGTCTCACAACCGGCTCAACAGGATCAGTCTCGACAAAAGCTTCTGTCAAACACAAAACGGAATTTTCAGATTCATCACATTATAGTTGCATTAGTCAAAAAATGGCTAGTCCTATAATTAACCTGAGAAGAGGCACGTACCTTCAAAAGGACCATCCTTGGAATTCTTGGGGAGTGTAGACTCAGGAAACATATCTTTAGGCATTTGGTCATCAATCTGAGGAGAGCCATACATGAAGTGGAGCATAGGAGTGTCCACAAGCAAACCTTCCTCGTCGAAATCATCAGTCGAAAAATCTGACACAAGAAAATATAAATGCGAGAGAAGAATAAAGAGACTACGACCAATGGAAATGAGTTACCTCTTACGGATGTGTTAGCCTCTCTACTCCCAAGGTCCACGTTTGCCCCCTGCAATTTATCTAAAAGAGCAAGAAGCATAGAAACAATTAAGGGAGGCACGAATTCTGAATCGTTCAACTCCTTTGTTTGCCATCTAAAGGATATATTGTCAATGGTAGATGTACCTGGATTCGCTGAATCGGGTCCTACATTGATAGTCTCCCTAACATCGGCGGCTTCTGTAGGTTTTTCTACCTGGTGTGGTAAGTCAGGCTCACCAGAAAATGCAAAATCATGAGGAGCAGGATCGAGACTCATCTCGCCTTCCCCACGCTCTCCTATATAGAGATGGAAAAGCATGAGCCAAAAGTTCTGAATGATCAAGAGGATGGTCTATAGGGTAGATGTTACCTCCATCGCTAGCGGGATCATCACCAGCCAAATCCATCTCAGATGCTCGTGATTCTGCACGCAGCTTGTGGGCTAGTCTCTTCCGCCTAGCAGCTGGGACAACAATCGGAGGTCTCGCCTGAGTAAAAGGACGGAATTCTTCTTCCTTATCAGCCACTGTCCCTGAAATATCAAACAGTTGTCAAGATTAATAATTCTGGAGGACAGAGAGCAAATATAGGTGATTAACCTCGCTTGAAATATTCCTCGTAATCTTCAGGATCTCCGCCTGAGGCCTCTTCAACAGAATTGAAGGTCTTTTTTCCTTCTTCATCGATTCGACGAGTCTTGCTCCGCGTCCTCTGTGACCGAGCATCTTCCTGAATCGCACAAGAATCAGCCTGAGAAGCCTCCTCAGCCACTAACTCTGCAATCGGCTTCACAGGAATGGGTTTGTTAGCTGCTAACAACCACCTGCAGCTCAAGAATGTAAGCTTTAACTGACGCTCAGCACTCGGGAGACTAAACTTAGCACCAGTGTAGCCCGTCACGATCCACAGCTATGCCCGAAGACCGTCCACCAAACTATCGTGAGTCCGAAGCTGCTGACGCGGGTTCCCGACATAAAGCTGATCATAGCCAAACTGGCGAGCGAATCGGCAGGGTAGATATGGCTCTATAAAACACCGATTCCTCACCGGAAGGTCAGATAACCCGGCCTAATGTTTACTAGCTAATTAAAGCAGCCGATATCTAAATGAGTTCGATACTCCCTCGGCCTCTCCTCATCAATCAAACACTCGCCGTATCGGCTGAAGAACTGCGGGAAGCAAGTGGAAAATGCCCAATACTTATGGACCTGTAGCTGCTTCCTGACTTCAAGGAATCCTCGCCCCTCCTACCTACCATTCTCAAACAACTATAGGAGGGGAACAGAGCGAGCTGTGGTGTTAGGTACCGACATCATATCAGAACGATGAAGGACGAACCAAGCCATCAAATAAGTTTATGGAAGCTTCACCTTAATAAGAGGAATCCGAGCCGACGGTACACCTTCTTCTGTGTGAAAGCACTAGAAATCTGTCGAATCCCTCGATGAATGTTAGCTACCATCACCGGAAGAAGCGAAAGTTCCTTTTTGTAGGCAAGCTGAACCGCTAGGTAGAGCACTTCTAATGGCAAAATGTCACTGGACTGATACGGGACCACGCATTTCTTTAACCAGATAGCGAGGTAACCGGCAAGAAGGGTCATCGGCTGAATCGATACGGTCGTATGCCACAAGAATGATTTAAATTTGGTCCCTTCAGGAAAGCCACTCTCGGGACTGCTAATGGTATAGGAGTGAGCGTCAATCTTCTTCAGCAGACCATTAACCTCTGAAGGAGTAAGCGTTGCCAGCTCACAAATAGCCTCACCAGAATTGCTCTCTAAGTTTTTGAACAAGTAACATGCGAACTGCTTCAGGCTCACCTGTGACTTAGTCCTCTTCGCTAAAGGCTCAGACTGTGCCAAAGAAATATGCTTGTGACATGTGAGATCCCATAAAGTCTCATAGCGGTTGGGCATGCGGTCCTTCTGCTGACTTAACTCATGGTTGGAGGGAAAGTACTCCTGATATAACATCTGGCCCATGGGCAAATCAGAAATCTTGTGCATCTCATGGAGAGCCAAGCCCAACTCTCCGTGCCCAGTCAGGAAAGTGTTCGAATCCGGGTTATAGAGCTCGTACAAAGCGAAGAAATGTTTAGCGCTGACGGGTAAACCATACATGGTGGAACGAATAGCTGCATATAGACCACAAGCATGCAACTCCTCGCTCCATCAGCTTAAGACGTAGGTCGTCATACGAGCCCACCAAAGCCTGTATGAAGAATGGACCCAGCCATAGAATCTGTGGCGCGACGCAGGCATCTCCCGTCCTAAGTCGGCGAGATGATTCTTCAAAGTAGAAGCAGAAGCAAGAAACTCGTTACGCGGCGGTGTATCCAGCCCCAATACTCTAGGACGGAATCCAATGATATGACTCCTGCTCGAACCAGGAGCTGCGTGATGAGTAATATAGCCACAGTGAACACTCTCATGCTCTTCCGTCAAACGTCACGACATCTCCCGTGTCACGGCCAGGCACCTGAGCTCAGTCAATGAGCGGTGACGAGAAATCTTATGCAAATATAGAAAACCCACGTCATCTTTATGAAGCCACTGCTCGGCATCAATGAACACTGCATCAGGATCTTTAACAGAGTCACCGAATAAAAAGTCAGTCTTCCTGAGAGGCTGAACAGAGCTGGTATCCTTCACGAAAGGCACATCAGTAATCAACTGTCGAAGAACTCGATGTCCACCTTCCTTCACCACTTGGGCAACCTCTGTCAACGTTCCCGAAGCAAACTTAGGGGTAAGCGGAATAGGTGAAAAATCATCAGAGGTCGAATAATACTCGTCACGACGCCCGTCCACTGCATGAGATGAGAACGCTCTAGAGGGATATTCCACTGGAGACAAGCAATTAAGCGTTTGTTAGCCTCAGTTATAAAAGGAAGTTGAAATCATCTTACGAATGGGTAAGATAGAGTCACTGCCATATAAAGGGTGAGACGATTTGGCCACATTATGCATTCATAAGATAGGGTATATCCCTGCCTTATAAGGCATAATGCAGCGTCAAAACGCCCCCTTTATTTATTTTGAGATATGGTTTTGACCAAGTAAAACCTATCTTTAAAGCGTCAATCCTCACCAAGGAGAATCAAGGCTCTTCCCAATTGTCCCACCAAGGAGAACAAAATGGGGATAAAGGATTAATCTACAAATCTCGAAATACGCCAAAAAGAGAGCTAACCAGTGTACGAGGGAAGCACGCCATCAGCCGACGCAGTAGGGGATTGACCTCTCGGGATATGCGACATGGTGATCTGCAAAATAAGTCAGGGGATCAGATACAAAAATTTTAGTTAGGGTAACAAACTCTAACCCTAAAATTTTACCACCTCTTTATTGCAATTAAACCCCTCAGATCTCCAAATTCTACCCCCTGAAATACGAGCTCGGGGTGTCAAATCACAATCCTAACCCTCATATACAATCCCACAAATTCATATAATGAATTAAACATGAAATATGCTAAAATCATGGAGGATTTACCTGAGGAAAAGCTCGAAAATCCGACAAAAATCAGATCTTGAAGGAGGCTCGAACCACGTGCTCGAGGGGGCCTGAGAGAAAAATTTATATGGAGATTTTGAGGGATTTCTCAGTCTAAGATCAAAAGGAAAGATAGATCTAAGACAAATTTGAAGGTTTGGAGGAGAAAGGATGCACGAGAGAAGAGAAAATTCAAAAAAAGGAGGGGGGGCCCTAAAGAGAAGAAAAGGGGGCTCTTTTATAGTGTTGAACCAGTCTTGAACCAGACCAGACCAGACCAGACTGAACCGGACCAGACCAAGTTGAACCAGATCAGACCAGGCTAAATCAGTTCAAAGGAGGCTGAACCAGGCCAAACCAGGCTGAACCAGACCAAACCAGGATGAATTAGTCTGAACCAGGCTGAACCAATCTTGAACCAGTCTTGAACCAGGTTGAACCAGTCTTGAACCAGGTTGAACCAGTTCTGAACAAGTTTGGACCAGATTTAAACCAAAATTCAAATTGGAGCTGAACTGAGTATCGAAACGACTTCAAATCGACCGATGGTTCAGTCCCTTATTTATTCATGCCTCTCCCACACTTTCGGAAGGGTCAGAAGATTTTTTGAGCCTAATTACTACCTTTTTTGGGACATTATCAGGCCGCTTCAGCTCATTCGGACCTAAAAAATACTCCAATAAGGTATACGAGTATAAACTATTCCTTATTTTTGTTGAGAAGTTTCTGGAGAGTATTTTTCTAAAAATATTTTTAAGGATAACTCAACAACACTCCGAAAAGTATAAGAGTATAAACTGCTTCTCAAGACTCCAGCAGACGTACAAGTATAAACTGTGTCAAAACGCCGGACAACGCGTTGCAAATAAAGACTCAACGCCAACAATCGATGGTCAGTTCTATGTTGAAACAGCAAACGCGAGCTAAAGATCAGAAAATCAGGAATTGACTTCAAGTTCGAAATTCCGACAATGGTCAGATAATAAATGCAGCACCGGAACCATTGCAGACATTCGACAAAGCACCGAATAGCCTGGAGGATTGAAAGAATCAAGAATAGAAGCCATTCCAAGGTCCCGTTACACCGATTGAAGGTTGGGACAATCATTTCCAAAGTATCCCAGACTCTTCTATAAAAGAATGAGGTTGAAATACTTTGGAGGGGGTATCTGTAGGCGTATAAAACTGCTTATAGGTCCCTTAACACAGCTCGACACGGTGATTCGACAAACCAACGAACCATCGGGTGATATATCCAAGCATGTTCGTTAGACCACAACACCGAAGCCAAGTGAGATGCGATGAAGCGGATTAACGAGGCGACGAGGTTAACGAATCGCACGCAAACAACGGAATACTTCCAATCGCGTGCCCAATCAAGCTAACGGGTCGATGAATCAACGAGTCATCCAACCGTAGAGTCCACCATATCAATCAAGATCAGGATCCGGACTGCCAAACAAGATCCGGACTGCCAAATCAGAGTTTGGATAAACCACAAAACCGGAAAACGGAAAAACAGTAAACGCCTGGAGGGCTCGGCCAAAACCGAGCCACTCCTAGGTGGCTCGGCCATGGCCGAGCCACCTCTTGGTGGCTCAGTGGCTCGGCGAGCCACCAAGGTGGCTCGGTGGCCGAGCCACCTAGGTGGCCGGCCGAGCCACCCTTTGGGTGGCTCGGTGACCGAGCCACCTGGCTCGGCCGAGCCACCAGATCTGGGCCCAGATCTGAGCCTAGATCTGGTTTGAGGAGCCTATAAATAGACCCCTAGGCTCATTGTTTTGGAGGTTGGATTTTTGGTGAACTTTTGAGGGGAAACTCTGCCGGATTAGAAGCAAACTTCGGAGTTTTGGAGATTTGAAGACTTGAACTTTTCAGATCTGGTTCGTGGTGATCATCCACACCAAACAAGGTAGGAGTTCGAGAGAGATCAGATCTGAGATCCACACGGTTATCCTCCGGATCAAAACTTGGTTTTTGATCCCGAGAAGAGTATCGATTTCGCTTGGTCGATTTCGATTACTTAGGGCTATTATTTCCTTGGTGAAATAATCCCCCCGGCTATTATTTCCTTCGTGAAATAAACCCCCGTCATACCGTGTAGATCCGACCGGATCAAGATCGTGCGGTGGTCAACGGATTAACCCCGGCGCAAGCAAAGAACCCACACAAGCAAGAGACCGCAAAACAGGATCTTGCGATTTGTTCCAGAAAAAAGGAAAGTTGTAATCTTTTTTTAGATTTTTCTTTGATTTTGTTGTAACTGGATCTTATAAAAAGACCGGATCCCTTGTAACCGATAAACAGTTGCTAATGGAAACAATGAGATCAGAGAAAGCAATTTTTCCTATGAACACACCTTAACCTACCGCAGTAGCACTGGCTCTGTACAGACCCTATCCTCCAACAGGGCCTCTTCATCCATAGTAGTAGGTTTATCCGGAAGCGCAAAGGCAGCAACCACCACGTCAAACATTCATGATGTCAGCTGTGGAAGCTGAGGCGAACGACCAAGTTATCACTGGTAAGAACTGTTCATTCTTAGCTTTACTTGCATATAATTTTTTTCCTTATTTAGCATTACCTAATGATATCATGATAGGATTTGTTTATGAGTACTAAGTTTAGGTACATTTACCTCCTCCTATAATAGGCAAAGTTCTTGTTTCTTCTGTTCCTGCTTTATCACTCTTTGACTCTAGAGCTTCCCATTGATTCTTATCTCATTGATTTATGAGTACCCACTCTCTTCCTATAACTCCTCTGACTACGAGTTGGAATATAAACACTGGCAGTGGTTTTTTAGTAGCATCCAGTGGTTATGAAGCATGTCCGGTGGTCATCAGCGGGAGAGAGCTCTTTACAGATTTCCTAGTGATTGATCTGTCGAGTTTTGATGTAGTATTTGGAATGAATTGGTTAGGGTTGTTCTTTGCCACCAGTGATTATCATCTTTGGAGTGTAGTATTTGAGATACAGATCACCCGAGGTTTGAATTCCTTAGTGGTAGTACATCGGCTGGACCGGTAGAGTACAGAGATAGACTAAAGAAGGCAACGTTTGCTGCCATGTAGGTGGAACTTGAGAAACCAATTGTAGTTTAGGAATTTGAATATGTATTTCTCGATAACATTTACGGGTTGCCATCAGATCGAGCAATTGAGTTTTCTATAGAATTGAAGCTTAGAGCTACTCCGATCTTCAAGACCTTTTATCGTATGCCTCTAGATGAGTTGGTAGAGCTTCAGACTCAGTTAGATGATCTTATGCAAAGAGGCTTGATAAGACCTAGTGTATCGGCCTGAGAAGCACCTGTGTTGCATGTGGATAAGAAGGATGGATCCAAGCGGATGTGCATCGACTACCGGGAGTTGAATGCTATGACAGTGAAGAATAAGTGTCCTCTTCCCCGTATCGATGATATCTTCGACCAATTGAGAGGATCGAGAGTATTTTCCAAGCTGGATCTATAGAGTGGATATCACCATATGAAGGTTAAGGACTCTGATGTTCCCACGACTGCGTTTCGGATGAGATATGGACATTATGAGTTCTTAGTGATACCGTTTGGTATGACTAATGTACCAGTGATATTCATGAACCTGATGAATCTGGTATTCTATGATGTGTTGGACAAGTTTGTAGAAGTCTTTATTGATGATATCCTGGTGTACTCTAAGAGTGAAGTGGATCATGCGGAGCATTTGCGGTATGTGTTGAAAACTTTGAGAGAGCATCGGCTATTTGCCAAGTATAGTAAGTGCTAGTTCTGGCTTGATCGCATTGCGTTTCTAGGATAGTGGTGTCAGGAGACGACATATATGTGGACCCAGAGAAAGTAGCTGCTATTAAGGATTAGCCTACCCCTAAGGCGGTGTCTGACATTAAGAACTTCTTGGGATTAGCTGGATACTACCGGTGCTTCATCAAGGATTTCTCGAAGATTGTAGAGTTGATGATGCGACTTACGAGGACGGATATTAACTTTGTCTAGTCCAACGCTTGTGAGCAGGCATTCGAGGAGTTAAAGTCTCTACTGATCTCAGCCTCGGTCTTGATGATACCAGATAAGAGTGGGTGATGGTGCATAAACATGTACCAAAAATATTTTAAGTGCACAACCGTGTCAAGTTATAGTATAAAGATATCGATCCCATGAGGAAGGTGCTTTGTAGGAGAAAAATATAAAATCGGTTCTTATGTTGTGTTTATGACAAATAGAACTGATGAGTGAATGTGATTGTGAAGTGATTAAGAGAGTAAAAATGATAGTGTGTAAATAGGCACAAAATGTAAGTGAGAGTAAGTGTGACAATGAATGAATGATTTTCACAAGGAGAGATGAATAAAATCAAGAATCAAAAAGAAAAATTTAAGAATAAAAAGAAATTTCAAGAAGGTAAAGATGACGGATTCAATTAAAGATATGGGTAAACTAGAATTGAATCCACTTCTTAGAAAATAGTGATTCCCTAGAGGGTTCTAGCCTAAAGGCGAATCAAAGAAAATAAAAATAAACAAAAAGAAAACTAAACCCAAGAGGGTTCTAGCCTCAAGGTGAATAGTATAAGAAATTAAAATCTAACTACAAAATAAATTATAAAATATAAACTATAAAATAAATTACAAGAATTAAATGCAAGAAAATAAATCTACTCTATAAGCATGAAATAAATCTAGGCAAGAGGGTTCTAGCCTCTTGGCTATTTAAACAAAAAAATAAAATCTAATTACAAGCATGAAAATAAATCTAAACTAATAAGCAATAAAAGAGAAATAAGAAAAACAAACCTTCAAATTAATCTCCACCTCCATCTTCATCTTCATCATCCAACAAAAAGAAGAAAAGACAAATTTAAAGTGGTAAAAAATTTTTTTTTATTAATTGTAATAAAAAGTTTTAAATTTAGAAGGCCTTCTCAATTAAGAGTAGTCCTCCTCTCCAAATGGAGTTACAAAAATTTTCACACCCTTAACCCCTCACTCTCTACCGTTATTTATAGTGAACATCAGTGAATGAGAGCCCTTGGATTGAAATCTTATCTAAAACAAGCAATTTCAGCCTTTGATCTGTAACAGAACAACGTAAGTATCGATACCAGCATCGATGTAGGTATCGATGCTAGCATCGATGTTGGCATCGATATCCAATCAAAAATTTGCCTCTATAGATGGTTTCGTCTCGTCGAGATAGGCGATTTTCATATATTATATGTTAAATTTCGCCTTCCGGATTGAGAGATATCGTCGTTTCTTTGCGGCCAACCATCTTGAATATATTTTGTTTTCATATTTGATTTTTTTATTTTCTCCGACTTCTACAAGCTACTCGGCTTGATTTTGGGCTTGGAATTTTTAGCTCTTGCTTGTGTTCTTCATTTAATTCATGAGCTTTTGTTGAGAGATGGGATTTTTGGGCTTTATTCTTCATTTAATTCTCAATCTCATTTTGTGCTTATTCACACACAATCACTCTCTCTATCTCTCCATAATTACATCCATCACTCCTAATTGTCACACACACAACATAAGAACCGATTATAATTTTTTCTTACAAACACCTTCCTCATGGGATCAATAACTTTTTATACTATAACTTGATTGGTTGTGCACTTGCAATCTTTGGACATCATTTATGCCCCGTCAAGTGTTTGGCCCCGTTTTTGGGGAAGGTGCTTAAGTAGGATTTTATTTATTTTGGTTCTTTAACTTGTGTGTTTTCTTGTGAAGGAACCGCTTGGACCTTGAAGATCATAGATTGGAGATCAAGGATTTGAAGAATTGCTTGAGGTAACTCGTCTCTCAAAGTATTTCAATTCCACACTTTTAGTTAGTTCTTCACAAATAAAGACAATTAGGATCTAAAAAAAAAGATTTTATTTTCGTTGACCATAATAAAAATTCACCCTCCACTCTAATAGTTACTAAAAAGAAATTAAATTCAAAAGAATATCATCCTTCTCATTTTTGTTTGATTGTTGACCATAATTAAAAAAAAGATTTTGTTTTTACCTTCCTTTTGTAGTTGCTTTTAATGTCTAGGGTTGCATTGCATATAATAGTAGGAATTCACCAAAGTGATTTGAGCATCTTGATTTGACAGACACTTAAAAACATTTTAAGGAAAAAACCCCCTAATCAAGATAAGGTGAGGGTGCTCTTTCCTTAGCCCACAAATCATTAATTCCTCACTACATTAACCTAAGCCTTTTAAAACTCATTAGACGTTGTTAGGGTCTTATGTTAATCTAATCCCGATTAATTGCCAATTAAAATTTTGTTGATCAATATGTTCTTGCAAGAGAAAGATATGAATCAGCTCTGATACCAATTGTTAGACCCTAGAGGGGGGTGATTAGGGTCTTATGCTAATCTAATCCCGATTAATTGCCAATTAAAATTATGTTGATCAATATGTTCTTGCAAGAGATAGATATGAATAAGAACAATAAGAATATGCACAAATAAAATATGAGTCAAACAAAACACAAATACACGATATGTTTACGAGGTTCGGTCACCACGACCTATACGTCCCCGCTCCTCACCTCAAGGATATATCCACTATCACAATCCGGTTTGGAAGCCGGAACTTCTACACACTCGGTTTACAAGTTCATCGAAAACTCTCACTCAACAAACACTATGCAATCACACTTTACACACTAAGTGTAGGAACCTAGCCCGTGTCCTCCTCCTCAAGTGCTCGGTTACAACCTCTCACTAGGTTCGTCAACCGACGCCACTCCTATTGGATTCAACCCCATCTCTCGCCTCACACTTCTCTTCGTGTACAAGTATATTACAAGTGATTCTCATAAAAAAAATTAATTACAATGGTTTGTTCTCAAATAACAAGTGAGAACACAATGAAGCTCACACTCACTAAATCACACCCCACAACCCACACTATATGGTATGGAGATATTAAGCTTAATATGTGTGTGTGATAACAGTGAATGAAACTCAATAAATATAGCTAACTGAAATGAAAATGAAATAACAAGCTATATAAGAGTTTAAAAAACTTCTCGAACAAGAAGAACAGTAGATGATGATCCCAATAGGATTTAAAAACAACATCTTGTTGTAGATAGACTTCTCTTGAAACAAATTTATGAAATCAGCTTTTAAACAGCTCTTTGAAAACACACTCAATATTTTGTTAAATACAAAACCTAGATTTCTTAGATGAATAGAAGGAGAGCAGCAATGGGGTATATATAGCAACCCAATACATCAGTAAAAACCACTTAGATTGACCAAAAAAACCACAAACAACAGCTGTTAAAAACTAGCCGTTGGAGTGATCTAACAGTTCGGCGGTCGACCAGTGCGGTCGACCGCGAAGCTCAAAAACCACAGTTTTGAAAAAATAAAGCTGGCGGTCGACCGTGAAACTCTCTGGATGTTTTCACGGTCGACCGTCACGGTTGACCACGAGCACAAAAAAGGCAAGCTCAAAAAATTACAACTGGCGGTCGACCGTGCCGGTCGACGAAAATCTGATACATTACATATTAACAGGTTTTTGGGTTGTTTTAAAAATTCATTAAAAATATCAAATCAAATCCAAAAATAGTGAAACTTTAGGGAAAATTTCTAAATGATAAAATAAGCATGTTTGAAAAGGAATTTTTGGAAAATTAATTTTCGTTTGTGAAAACTCCCTGTTTTTGAAAAGTGTTCAGAAAACCTGTTTTTCGTGAACATGAAAATTAACATTAGGCTTGTAAATACGTATATACATATATATATATATATATATATATATATATATATATATATATATATATCATGCATATATTATATGTATATAAAGGGCTGTAAACATGAGATAAAAGATATTGTAACGCCGTTTGATGACGAAATCATTTATTTGGTAGAAAACGTCAAAAATCATGTTAAGTGTATATATACTGATCTTAGATATAAACATACAATATATGTAAGTAAACTAAACTAATACCTAGGTAACTCCGCACATATGAACTTGAATCTTTAATGCTTGATTGTCGTGTGTTGAATTACCTGTAAAGATAAACACAAAGACTAGAAAATAGATTAGATATAAATTGTTTGACAAATCATCATTAAAACCAAAGGGCCAACAATCTCCCCCTTTTTGATGATGGCAATAATTTATTTAATGATATGAAAGAAATAGATTATGTAGTTACATGTGAACAAGCCACATATGACCACATACATAATGAACCAAAATTACATATCTTTCATCAATGTTAAACCACATAAAATAAACGTATATGAATAAATAGATAAACTTTCTCCTCCTTTGACAACATCAAAAAGGGAAAAAAAATAGGAGCAACGCTCCCCCTGCATATAAGCACTGATAAAGAACAAGTATATGACTAAAAGTTCCCCCTGTCAATTTGCATAAGAGACATATAAAGAGCATATATAGGAGCTTAAATATAATCATACACAACCATAAACATGTAGAAACGCATCATTAGCAACATATTTTCCATAAACACGGCATAAAAAATGTTTTGACCATGCATAGTACATAGAAAAGATGAACTAACACAATAGATCACAAATCATCACTTAAACATCAGAAACTACATAGTTTTCCACAAACATAGTTTGTTCCTCAAAGCTACAAACCATACACACAAGGTCACATAGTTCCACACAATCATAGAGTTATTACAACTCAAAAATAAAAACATAAGTATCAAGTTCTACAACTTCAAATAAAAACATCACCATAAGCATGAAAAAATAAAAAAAACTCCAATAAGCAGCTAGATCATTCATCACCATCACCATCACCAGAAGCAGGGCCAGAGCCAGATCTATCATCAGAGCCAGAACCATCAGCAGGGCCCTCCTTAGAATCAGACTCAGAACTAGAAGAGGGATCCTGGATCCCAAGATACTGACGCTGTTAGGATAGAATAGTCCTAACGTCCCTTTGAATAGATGAGACTTACTTCTGAACACTTGAGGACTGAGTCTCAAGACGATCCAAATGGTCACAAATATCAGAAGAGGAGGAGGTGCAAGCTCTAGATCAAGAAGATGATGGCACAACAGGATCAGATAAGGAGGCAGAAAGTTGCATACGAGAGAGAGAGACCTTATCAAAGAAATCCTTCTTGGGTTCAACTTTGGGTTCCTGAGAGAGATCAACACAGAAGTGTTGAACGATAAGGGTGATGAAGGAGCCCAAGGGTAGAAATTTGAAATGCTTCGATGCCATATTTTTGAGAAAAACATTTGCTCAATCTACTTTTATTTTGGCAAATATGGCATATACAGCATTGATCTTGTCAGAAGCAAAATGATCAAAACTACCAGTTTTAGGAATCAGATTTTGAGCAATAATTCTAGCAATAAGTTTGGCATTGGGATTATGATACGAGTCGCCGTGCGAGCACTCTTGATCGCGGAATTATCAAGAGTGGGTAAAGAAGAAAACAACTAAAGAACACAAGAGTTTTAATTAGGACGAAGGAAACTACCTTCTCTAGATTATGAGAATCAATTGGATTTACAAAATCTCTCTCTCACAATCTCTCTAGATCAAAGAACAACCTCCCTGATCTCTTTTCTGATTCCAAACTCAGTTCTAAACCCTAGAAAAGTCGTGTTTCTATTTATACTAAACAAAAATCCCAACTGGAGCAGGAAACAGACCCAGGCCCGGAACCGCTACGCGGTCGACTGCAATGCCTAATGCGGTCGACCGGTCAGAACGACGAAAACTAGGAAAATCGATTACAGTGTTTCCGGTCGACCGCAGCGCCATCATCGGTCGACCGATCTCAGTCCCGAGACACAGTCGGGGTCTGTGCACTATGCGGTCGACCGCAGTGACACATGCGGTCGACCGGACAGAGTCCAAACTATTTTTCCTGTAGTTTAACGAATCCTTCGACTTCGTTGCTTCAAATGACCTCGTCCACGACTCCTCTACTCTATTCTCAAGATACCATGAGAATCATCTATCCTCAAGCTCCCATGAGGATCGCTAAGCTCCCGAAGAGAAGATACACCCGTATCATGGGTCCCCCCTTTAGAAACTTGAAGTCCCATTCAAGTTAGAACTTCAGCTGAGGGAACTCGCGAGCCCCTCCTTCTCTGTTGAACCACTTAGCCTTGCTAGGAACCTGACCTTGACGTCCAATGAGAAACGACTCCTTCGTCCCCCGCCTTGTCGTGGTCGTCTTCCGTTCCAAAATGCAATCTTCTTTCAGTGGCTCCTCTCTATCAAACCACAAGTCTTCAACATGCGGTAAGATCATCTTGTCATCACCTTCATCATCCAATAATGGAGGCTCAAACAACTTTAGGTACTCAGCATTGATCACCGAATACATGCCTAAGTAAGGTGGCAGATCTAAACGAAAAGCGTTGTCGCCAATCTGATCGATAATCCGAAATGGACCATAACGAATAGGCTTCAACTTCTTCCCTTCTCCTTTGAGCCTCTCCTTACTCAATTTTAGCTATACCATATCACCTTTACCAAAGTTACAAGGAACCCGATGTTGATCATGCTTCGCCTTGTACTTAGCTTGTGATTTCTTCAATTGAGCTTCAACCGTGGCGTGAATATTTGCAATCTTCTCGAGAAATCACTGAGCACGTTGTCTTTCACTCCCCTCCTTGTCGTCCATTGTGGCTTCACTTGAAAACACAAGATCGAACGGGCTCGGCGGTAAAAATCCATAACAAGTCTCGAACGGTGACTTTCCGGAAGATCCATGAATTGTCCGATTAAAAGCAAACTGCAAATATGGTAAACTCTCATCCCAAGTCTTAGGATGCCTGGAATTATACCCCCGCAACATATGCACCATAGTCTGGTTGACTACCCCTATTTGTCCGTCTGTTTGTGGGTGAAAGGCCGTGTTCTTCTTCAATTTAGTGTCCATCAAACTCCACAAAGAATCCTAAAAATCCCCGAGAAAACGGCTATCCCGATCAGAAATAATCGAGCTCGGCAACCCAAAGTGCTTCCACACATGCTCAAAGAATAATTATGCTGCACCCGCTCCCGTCACGGTCTTCTTACAAGGAATCAATATCACCATCTTGCTGAACTGATCCACCACAACGTATAAATAGTCGTGCCCGCGCTTCGTAGTCGGCAACCCTCCTAGAAAATCCATAGAAATGCTCTCCCACGGCCTAGAAGGAACCGATAATGGTAGGTACAATCCCCTCTTCCTGTTAGAAGGCTTTGAAATACAGCATAACTTACACCCTCCAACATACTTGGTCACATCATCAAGCATCTGTGGCCAAAACACATGTCGCCGTAGATTGAGAAGCGTTTTCTGAATGCCAAAATGCCCTTGCACACGCGAGTTATGTGCTTCCCGAATCCACTACAACCTATCACCATCCTCCGGAATGCATAGTGATGTCCCACGATATAATAAGCCATCATCTCCAAGTGCATACTCCCCCTTTCGACCAGCCTTCGCCTGCTCAAACACACTACCGAAGTCCATACTGGATGCATACAACTGAACATACTCAAAAGGAACCAAGGGCTGAATACGCGTCGCCACCAACAAAGACCTTATCGGTGGGCGAGATAACATATCGGCCAACTTGTCCGTCGCCCCCTTCTTGTACCTAATAATGATGTTGAAAGCCATCAAATAAGACATCCACTTCATGTGCCGTGCCTGCTGTAGCTTCGTCTGGGCATGTAAGAACTCCAACGGCTTATGATCCGAATGCACGACCACCTCCTTTCCTAACAAGTAAACTCTCCAATGCTTAATTGCTTGATATAGCGCATAGAACTCCTTGTCGTAGGTTGGGTAGTTCGCAACGGCACCCAAAAACTTCTCAGAATGGTATTCCACCGGTTTCCCATCCTGAATCAACACCGCGCCCATCGCATAATTAGACGCGTCGGTCTCCACCTCAAAAGTCCGCTGCAAGCTCGGCAACACTAACACCGGTGACTCCGAAATCTTCCTCTTTAGCAACTGAAAAGCCTCCTCATGCGTCCTCCCCCACTCAAACTAAACTTTAGCCTTTGTGAGGCCATGTAACGGTGCCACATAAGTCGAAAAATGTCGAATGAACTTGCGCAAATACTGGCAAGCCCCCATGAAGCTCCTCACCTCAGTCACTGTCTTCGGCGTCAGCCACTTTGTGATCACCTCCACCTTGCCTGGATCTATCCTCCGCTGGCCCTTCCCTACGATGAAGCCGAGATACACCAACTCGTCCTTCCCGAACACGCACTTTTTCCCGTTGAGCTTCAGCTGTCCGTCCTGCAACACTTCAAATACCTTCTCCACATGAACAAGATGCTCCTCCCAAGTCCTGCTGTACACCAAGATATCATCAAGGTAAACTATCATAAAATCCTCTATAAACGGTCGCAACAAATCATTCATAAGCCTCATAAAGGTAGCCGGAGCATTGCACAATCCAAACGGCATCACCAACCACTCGAACAGGCCTTGCTTGGTCTTGAACGTAGTCTTCCAAATGTCTTCCTCCCGAATCCTCACCTGATGGTAACCAGACTTCAAATCCAGCTTCGTGAAAAACCTCGCTCCCTCCAACTGGTCCATAAGATCATCGATCCGCGGTAATGGGTAGCGATTCTTGATGGTTATCTTGTTGAACGCCCGGTAATCCACGCACATGCGCCAGCCTCCATCCTTTTTGGGCACCAACAACACTAGTGACCCACAAGGCGAACAACTCGGCACAATCACTCCCGTCTCCAAGAGCTCCTGAACTTGCTTCTTGATCTCCTCGGACTCCAGTACTGATGTACGGTATAGGCCTATGTTAGGTAAGGAACTCTCCCCTGTCAACATAATCTCATGCTCTACACCTCGACGTGGTGGTAGTCCCATAATCTCCGAAAACAAGTCTGCATACTTGGCCTTTAACCTTTCAAGATCTCCCTCCTGAAGCTTGCTCAAGGTGGACAAGCACATCCTACTCAGCTGCTCTTCATACGGCCGAATGAACAATAAAACGAACTTCCTGCCCGCATTCACCAACCTCTTAGCCTGAGTCACTGTCACCAAGCTCGTCTCCTGTGGAAGAGATGCCGAACGAAAAATGAATTGCTTTCCATCCTTGGTGAACGTATACTTTTGGGCTCGCCGATCATATACTGCGTATCTATCCCACAAATAAGGATTGCCCAAAATAACTTGGCAAACATCCAACGGAACCACGTCACATGTGACCTCGTCAATATACGACTCATGGAGTGCAAATCTAAAAGAACACTGGTTCACCACACTCAATCCCGCCTCCTTCTGAATCCACCCTAATGGATAGGGCTTCGGATGCTTCACCGTCTTCAATCCCAGATTCTGTACTAATGCCTCAGATATCAGATTTTTTTGACTTCCTATATCTACAATAGCATCCACTAAACTGGTCTTGACCTGCAACTTTAGAACAAAGAGCTGCTCCCTCGGGTCGTCATCTTCTTTGGTGGCCTGCTTTCCCGTCATAAGGTTGAGACTGCTATTGGGTTCGGTCATCCCGGGAACCTCCTTCGGACCCTGTGCTATAACGTACGCCTTCTTCTTCTCCTTCTTCAATCCTTTTGGCTTCAGATGAGGATACTTATCCCAGCAACGATCAGCCACATGCCCTGTATGCTTGTAGTGATTGCATGTCAATCCTGCTTTCCCCGAGTCAACCTTCTTCTTTTTATCCTTAGACTGAGAGCCACCCGTCTTGCTCCCTGACGGTTTGGAATCCCCCTTTGTCTCGTTGCCCTTCTTCTGCCGGCCCTCAATGGCAATGGCATTCACGCTTGCCTCTGCGATCGTCTCAACCGAAAACAGCTTCATCTCCTTCCGGATGTAATCATTCAGACCCGCCATGTACTTCATGAAGATGGAGTACTCGTCCGTCGCGATGGTTAGAACCATCGCCTACTGCTGGAACTCCATCGTGTACTCTTGAACGGTCTGCTTAAACTTTTGGTGCAAGCCGTACCACTTGTACCAACGCTCCTCAAGGAACCCCACTGGATAGAATTGTTTCCGAAGTAGCTCCTTGAACTTGTTCCACGACGCCGCTTTCTTCTCCTGTTTGCAATATGATTTCCACCACGTCAACGCGTGCCCGGAAAGCTTCAATGTCGTGAACACTATCTTCTCCTTGGACGAATATCCGTAGAGGGTGAAGTACATCTCCATACGTTCGATCCAATCGTCAAGCTTCTCCACGTTGATACTCCCATCATAAACAGGAATCTCAACCTTGAAGTCAATCTTTAGATTTTGGTAATTGTTCTTACCCCCTTGATGCCCAACGGTCTTGACAATCTCTGTCTCGCCCTCTGAATCAGATTCCTCGTGCTCTTCGTCGGATTCGACGAGTTTCTTCTTACCCTTTGAAGAAGATTCCTCCTTTTTGTCACCTCCGTTGATTAGACCCACGAGTTGAGTAAGAGTCGTCCCGATCATCTCAATCTGTTTCTCCATGGCATCAAGTCTCGCTGAATTATCCGTTTCAGTCATCTTCTCCTCCCTTAATTTATGGACTCCATCCAAAGAAATAAGGATCTCGCCTAGCTTCTTGTACTGTGAGCGAGTAAGGACCATACACAGTTCCCCCCTTCACAGGATCTAGTGCTCTGATACCAACTTGATACGAGTCGCCGTGCGAGCACTCTTGATCGCAGAATTATCAAGAGTGGGTAAAGAAGAAAACAACTGAAGAACATAAGAGTTTTAATTAGGGCGAAGGAAAATACCTTCTCTAGATTATGAGAATCAATTGGATTTACAAAATCTCTCTCTCACAATCTCTCTAGATCAAAGAACAACCTCCCTGATCTCTTTTCTGATTACAAACTCAGTTCTAAACCCTAGAAAAGTCGTGTTTCTATTTATACTAAACAGAAATCCTAACTGGAGCAGTAAACAGACCCAGGCTCGAAACCGCTACACGGTCGACCGCAGTGCCTAAGGCGGTCAACCGGTCAGAACAACAAAAACTGGGAAAATCGATTACAGTGTTTCTGGTCGACCGTAGCGCCACCATCGGTCGACCGATCTCAGTCCCGAGACACAGTCGGGGTCTGTGCACTATGCGGTCGACCGCAGTGACACATGCGGTCGACCGGACAGAGTCCAAACTGTGTTTCCTGCAGTTTAACGAATCCTTCGACTTCGTTGCTTCCAATGACCTCGTCCACAACTACTCTACTCTATTCTCAAGATACCATGAGAATCATCTATCCTCAAGCTCCCATGAGGATCGCTAAGCTCCCGAAGAGAAGATACACCCGTATCAGATTAAGAGAATTATTATTCATTGGATAAGTGCAACCGGGTTTAAACAAGAGGTGGTTCACAGCTGGATCATCAAGTTCAATAGACATAAGGTTAACATCACCTGTTGGGATTTTAAGAATCCCCGCAAGTTCGTTAGCAGAAAAAGAAATTGCAACATTTTTAACAGATGTAGAAATAGTCTGAAGACCATCAACAGTGGATGACACAGATAAGTTGGCATAAAACAGATAAACAAGAAAAGGATAATAAGGAACTTTACGTTCCTCATCTAACAGTCTAGCCAACCCAATATTATGAAGAATCGTATGAGTGTCATACATGGCTAACTGATTAAATTTGATATATCTGGTTGGAATAATTTTTAATTTGCATAACTCCCTATATTTTTTAACTAGGGATTTAAACAACAGAAAATCCTTATAATGAGAAGCTTTGATAGAGGAGGAACTAGATTCAGGTTTTGATCTCTTTTTGGGAGGCATGGTGACAGATATAAACAACTATGGTTAGAAAGAAATTTGGAAAGAAATTTAAAAGCCCTGGAAATGAAGAATAAGAGCACAATAAGTAAACTTCCCTAAAACAAAACCCTAGACTGAGAATATAAACACTAGATCAATGAAATCAAAAGATGAGAAAGAGATTATTACCCAGCAATATCTGACTGAGATCGACGGAGAATGAGAGCCGCGGTTGATTGATGCTGGCGACTGTGGGAGAAATTGCCAGATTGGGGAAAATTTCGAAATGGGAGAAAGATGAGGAGTCGGGTCTTAGATGGAGATGAAACAAGAGGCTAGGATCAGCTCAAAGATCAGATCAATGGTGGTGACGAATTCGGGTTCAAAGCAGTTATGAAAGAAAAATCGAAACCCGATAAGAAATAAAAATCGAAACTAAAAAATTCTCTGGCGGTCGACCGTGACAACTTATAGAAACTTCGACGGTCGACCGTGGCGGTTGACCGTGAGAAGGTTAAGTGCATAGGCAGCATAAAAACTAGATTTTGAGAAAATTTTTAGTTTAGACCTTTAAGAAATTGTTTTATAAGATACCAAATATTTTAGTTTGATACCAATTGTTTTATAAGATATATATAAAAGTTTATTTAGCTATAAAATCATACAAATAATTTATTTTAACTTAATAAAGATACAATTCATCATTAAAACTCAAAAAAAACCAAATATTCAAAACAAAAACAAAACAGAAGAATAATATAAAAATCATTTTGGTACCTAAATCATTTTGGTACCACTAAAACTTGGGACATGACCCCTATCATTTAAATCTAAGGCCCTAGGGTTATGAACCCGCTTGGGCGTATTTTGTGCACCGATACGATCAAAGCAAAAATTGTAAACATGACCCATATGATTGTAATTTGTGCAATGTAGAGGTTTGAATAATTTACGTTGACCGAAATGAAATGCACGTGGTTCATTTGCAAAAATAGATTTTTCTTTATAAATATTTTGCAAACGAGAATTTCTTTTCAAATCGAAACAAAACATGGCCAAATGACCAAAACGACCATAATAATCACATTTATACACATGAGCATGTTTATGATTTACACTATGTGTGTGTACATGTGTATGTGATGAAGAAGCTTGATAGGATGCACAATCATGAATAGGCTTGTCAATTTTTGGTGCATTATGACAAAATTAAGCTAAATGGCCTTTAAGACCGCAAATAGAACATTTGTGAATTTTGTCATACATATGTGCATAATGAATAGGTTTCTTAGAAGAATTAACATTGAACTTTGCACATAAGTCCATAAGCCTTTTATTATTAGCAATACAAGTGTTTAGTGTTGAATCTAAGGTAGATATTTATTTTCTCATTTGATTCAACTCATCATTGTGTATACAAGCATTACTACTAGAAGTAGGATAAACAAGATTACTCATCATAGATTTCAACTTATCTATTTTTAACATAGCATCACGTTTTTCATAAAGCAAACTAGTATTTTTAATTTTCAAATTTTTATTGCATTCTTTAAGAATTATATTTTCATTTGCAATAAAATTAAACTTAGTGGCTAGTGTTTCATGAGTGGATTTCATATTAATATACTTACTCTTTACATCAATATAGCAATTGTGTAACTTTTCAAACTCAAGAGCAAGTTCATCAAAAGTAATAATATCATCGTTATCGCATACCTCACTAGGGTTATCACCTAGTGGTATTGTACATGGAGATGAGGCTTCTTTAGAACTCAAAGCGGGATTCTCCAACGCTTGTTGAATAGCCTCCAAGTCTCCGTCGTGTGCTTCAATAAATTTCCATAATGCGTAAGCACTATCCAAATTAGCAAATTTGTTAGAAAAAGAAGAGTGAAAAGTATTAATCAAATATTCTAACAAAAGCTTGTTCATATTAAACAATCTTTTATCATTCTCACACCATTTGGATTTTTTCGAAATGGGAACAACATGGGCGTCCTCAATAATTTCCCATAAATCGAATTGTTTAGATTGAACAAAAACTTTGGATCTAACACGTCATTGAGCATAGGGAAAAATATCCAAACGAGGAGCAATATTAATAGCATATCCTAAACTAGATGAATCATACATATCCATAAAGATAATATGCAAGGAGCAAAATGCAATCAAAATTATATTAGCACAAATACGATAACTTGGATCTTTAACTCAAGGCGATTAGTCCTTAAATCAAAGATCACCAAGCTCTGATACCAATTGTTAGACCCTAGAGGGGGGTGATTAGGGTCTTGTGCTAATCTAATCCCGATTAATTGCCAATTAAAATTATGTTGATCAATATGTTCTTGCAAGAGATAGATATGAATAAGAACAATAAGAATATGCACAAATAAAATATGAGTCAAATAAAACACAAACACATGATATGTTTACGAGGTTCGGTCACCACGACCTATGTCCCCGCTCCTCACCTCGAGGAGATATCCACTATCACAATCCGGTTTGGAAGCCGAAACTTCTACACACTCGGTTTACAAGTTCACCGAAAACTCTCACACAACAAACACTATGCAATCACACTTTACACACTAAGTGTAGGAACCTAGCCCGTGTCCTCCTCCTCAAGTGCTCGGTTACAACCTCTCCCTAGGTTCATCAACCGACGCCACTCTTATTGGATTCGACCCCGTCTCTCGCCTCACACTTCTATCGGTGTACAAGTGTATTACAAGTGATTATCACAAAAGAAGATTAAATACAATGGTTTGTTCTTAAATAACAAGTGAGAACACAATGAAGCTCACACTCACTAAATCACACCCCACAACCCGTACTATATGGTATGAAGATATTAAGCTTAATATGTGTGTGTGATAACAGTGAATGAAACTCAATAAATATAGCTAACTGAAATGAAAATGAAATAACAAGCTATATAAGAGTTTAGAAAACTTCTCAAACAAGAAGAATAGTAGATGATAATCCTAATAGGATTTGAAAACCACTTCTTGTTGTAGAAAGACTTCTCTTGAAACAGATTTATGAAATCAGCTTTTAAACAGCTCTTTGAAAACACACTTAATATTTTGTTAAACACAAAACCTAGATTTCTTGGATGCATAGAAGGAGAGCAGCAATGGGGTATATATAACAACCCAATACATCAGTAAAAACAACTTAGATTGACCAAAAAAACCACAAACAAAAGCTGTTAAAAACTAGCCGTTGGAGTGATCTGACAGTTCAGCGGTCGACCGGTGCGGTCAACCGCGAAGCTCAAAAACCACAGTTTTGAAAAAATAAAGCTGGCGGTCGACCGTGACCGTCGACTGCGAAACTCTCTGGTTGTTTTCACGGTCGACCGTCACGGTCGACCGCAAGCACAAAAAAGGAAAGCTCAGAAAATTACAACTGGCGGTCGACCGCGTTGGTCGACCGAAATCTAATACATTGCATATTGACAGGTTTTTGGGCTGTTTTAAAAATTCATTAAAAATATCAAATCAAATCCAAAAATAGTAAAACATTGGGGAAAGTTTCTAAATGATAAAATAAGCATGTTTGAAAAGGAATTTTTAGAAAATTAATTTCTGTTTATGAAAACTCCATGTTTTTGAAAAGTGTTCAGAAAACCTATTTTTCGTGAACATGAAAATTGACATAAGGCTTGTAAATATGT